>LUCH01003708.1:40347-60518 GCA_013368495.1 Paragonimus heterotremus | reverse complement strand
AATACCGCGTGCAAATGAGTGGTTTTGTTTCTGGTCTTGTTTAAACGCCTAACCCATGTGTTGTTTTGTTGAATAAACAACCCTTGTGTCCACCCCGTTCTTGGACCACAACAGTAATACGCTTGCTGTGTTTGAACCTGCTGACTTATGGTTCCATTCATAAGCCAAGATCAAATTAATAAACTGCTACAATAATGTCGTCATTCGATTGGGACGTAACGAACTGTCAGCGCTGGCGTTGTCTACTTCCAGACAACGTTCGAAAACGCGAACGTTATCTGGCCAACGGACGACATTTGAATGTGGATTGAAAAACAATTTATTACACGAGACACACCACCAAAGAGTCAGTCACGTGTAACCTTGAAGAAGATAAGCTCATGTAGTCATCTCCCCAGTGATCTGCTGTCAGTACACATCGCACCATATTGGAAAACGATGTGGGAACTCACGTCTTAAATGGATAAATATGGATCACAAAAGTGTGTTTATGTACATGTTCGTAAGTGATGTCATCACGATATTGCAAGTATAGAATCAAAGGAGAAGACAGCATAGTGCGACAACTCACATTCAGAAAGGGAAAAACCCGTTAGTAAGATGTACTTCACAAAACTGTTCTTACTGTTGTGATCCAAGAACGGGGTGGGCACAAGGGTTGTTTATTCAACAAAACAACACATGGGTTAGGCGTTTAAACAAGACCAGAAACAAAACCACTCATTTGCACGCGGTATTTGGCCCCAGACCGTCTGGGCTGCCACAGACGTCAATGCTCAGTTCCTTTAAGTAGCAAGGATCATTATGGGTGATGATGCACTTCGATGTTTCTTCCTGCCTTTTTCCTACGGCGTGTTCGACATCAAAATGTATGCTCTGGTCCTACTACTGAATAGTAGTGGCATGAGTAGTATATTAAGATCGCTCATCCTCACTATACCACGAGAACAACAGACTGTGATTTAGATAGTTGCTGTACGAACGGCGAAACTTCTAAGACCTTCGCGAACTCTCCTTACCTTTCTGCTAGAAAAAACTGGTAACTCATCGTACTCGCCTTCTGTTCAAAGTACTGTGTGTTTGCAGCTCAGTTTTGAGGCAATTACTCGCCCACTTTATCTCATTCATGGATGAGTATGACTGTTGTGAAACATCAGCTGTGTTTCTATCGTCTGCAAAGCGGACTATTGTGTTGAGGCTTAGATCAGCTCAAATTAACATTAGGTGAAAACTGGATAGGTATAGAGAAAAAATGTAGTCGAAATGACTGTCTAAAGAGATGAGATACAACAATACTAACCGCTTGTTACACTCCGATGGAGATCACCTTTGAAGAAGGGTGTGTATAAAAGCAACCATAACTTACAGTCCAACAGTTAGGTCACTGTATCGGCAATTGTGTCAGAGTTTATAAAGTCAACTAAAAGCTGTAACAGTTGGATATCGACTGTCAACAGATGTGACTGCCCTTTTCAAGCTGATATACACTGCTGGCTCTTAAGCTTGGTCAGAATAGCTGTTTCCAAAGCCACTCACCGAGACTTTAGCACTGGATAAATTACCAGAAATGTAAACATTATTATTTTGGGGATTAAAATAGGTTGAGCCTGGAAAAACTTATCTGGGTCTACAAACACAGTATCGTCAACAAATGACTTTAGGTGAAGACTTGATACATAAACTTGTGAGGTTATTCAGAATCTCCAATTTTAAAGTGGTGTGTTAACTCTCTGATAATGATAGCAATTAATTATCTGTTGGGCAACGCTTGGTACTCATTTTACGTTCAAATTTCGCTCGTTTTATTATATTCCATATTCACATTGCAATGAGTGACCAAATCGGGGATGTGATTATCCTAACTTGGAGAGGGATACCTCATAGCAGCAGTGGGATAAGGTCAAGGCCTATATAGCAGACGGATCGCGAACATCCGCTATCAAATGAGCCATCACTGAACAAGACTAATCCAACGAAAAAGAAATAACGGGCAAAATGCATGCTAGATAACGTCAATCAAAAGCACAGAACCACGCTTAACTGAAAATCACCTGAGTTGTGGACTGGAATTTGACCTCACAGACGCGAACGCATGAGCGGCGTGGGAATGTGCCTAGTGGACAATAAATATCTTTCCCCAGTGAACGATCTTTCGCTATGATATACGCATATTCTTTTCTTTACTATTTTTACTGTCATCAACACAGCTATATGTACACAAGCACGGTAAGCTACCGGTAATCCGTAAAATTCAATTGATGTAACAGAGAACGGTTAACCAAAGATGTTATCCATTACCATGACTATTTTTGTGCGAAATTGCACACGGTCAGACCGCATAAAAGACACGGTTGTATGTGGTAGCTGGAAACAGATCATAATCCATCGAGAATAACTACACTAAACAATTGGTGCGTCTCAGTAGGTATGGAGTCAAACTGAAGTTGGAAGGAATTCAGACTTTCGATTTTTTATTTCGGAGCGCCATATAATGTATAGTTTTTGAAGAGGGTGACAATTTGAAGGATGGAAGGCAAAACCCCAGCTTTACAACCGGGACAAACAAGAATTGTAATGCAGTCTGCGGTAAAGTACTGCAATTGAATGTAGTTGGATACTGCTCAACGACCATACCCATATTCTCATACAGCAAACTTGAAAGATGGAGGGCGCAATGAGGGAGTGAAACATACCATGCTTTAAACTGAGAAAAGCGTAATGAACAGCTTTCGCTGGACGTCAAAATATATTAAGAGAAACACTGTACGTGACAAGTTTCCACAACTACAATCTACTTGACATTAAGCTTCCGCAACTTTTTCCGCTTTCCAAAAACGACAGTTATGGAGGAAAACCATGATCATTGTTACTTTACATCTATAGAGAAAAGTCGGCTTCATCCACATACTGTTGTTAGCCTGTCCAAGTTGAAATCGCCAGCGTTGCAAGAGACAGAGCAGGAAGGATTAACGGACGTGAGCGTTATCTTGCGACCTCTATAGGGTATTGTACACATGTTCATACTTCGCTTTATTTTTATACACATTTTTCATCATTTTCCTTTGTACAGAATGAGCACCACTTGTTTGGATTGATTCTGCTTAGAAATACACTTTTGGTGCGCGTGTCTTGTTTCCTTGGTGCTCCTGTTCCACATAGATCGAGAGAGCCTATAGTGAGCTATTCAGCGACTGCATTTTGAACTGACTACTGGCATTTATACTTTGTAAAGGGTTAATCCTCTACATCTCGTTCCGACCATAGACAAGACGTTCAAGTGATGACACACTCTCGCATCGATCCGTCATTGGTTTAAACCGTCTTCGGTCCAGCCAAGTATCGATCAGAAGTGTTGAGCAGCTACACAAACCGAGCCATACAGATGCAATACTTCAATCTTATTTAAAGTTAGTATTCCAGTGAAATGTTCTAAGAATAAACTATATGGGATCAAACTAACTGAAACCTCAATCATTTGCAATGTCCGTATCGCCCACTGAGAATAAAAGCTATTCACAACCACAATACACGAACAATCTTGAAATTACAAATAACTCACGTGAACTACAAAACCTCGGTTCAAATCAGCCCCATGTAAGCAACGAAGGACATGCTCGTGTGACCACAGAGACTAATGCAGACCTGTTGGAGAAAGTGGTGGTGACTAACGATACGGTTATAGCATGGCCCATTCGCTTGTCATCCGTTAATGTGATGGAACAATACGAACAAAAGATACAAGAGCCAGAAAAGCCGCCTAATCCAGTAGTTGATCCACCTGAAGAAGCAGATGTAAAAAGACCGGCTACAGCCGAGTCCATTCCCAAGTCTGCGATGTCTATGTCCTTACAAGTTGACGGCTTGTTCGGTCCGCCAATAGTAAACATCCAAACACGAGTGCAATTAAAAAATTATCTACCGGAGTATAATGTCCTAGTCCAGAACACAATCAGCCCGGGAACGAAAGGTGAAATATCTGATGTCAGCCCGGATGTTCCACAGATCCGCTTCACATGTACATCACCGATAGACACGGATAAAACAAATGGTCAATGGCAAGTCATCACAAATAGCTCCGTACGTACCACAACACCTGAAGATTTGGCACGAGAACATGCACAATTTGATGCACCACACAATCGAAATCATGCCGGTACCCAGTCGCCTTCAGAACAGTATGGAGGTTCAAATGAACTACAGGTCAATTTCATCAATCCGCTTGATAACTCCCAAGTGGACACCAAACTGGAGTGTGACCAACAAGAACAACCGGAAGCTAAAACCATTATCAATTTTTCACTTATTCCACCTAACGATCCGGTTCAACCCAGTGCGATAACAGAAAATGATCCTCAGCCGCCGAACACGCAATCTATTCCAAGTCCTAATCAGATGGCTTCAACTCTACCGCCTGATCAAGTCATAGATGCACCAGTTCAAGATAACACTGGTTCAGAACCGGACAACATAGCTGGAAATCAATCTGGCGAATTTACCGACTCAAAACAACCTGAACCCCGTCATGATGAATCTGAGGATTTACATAGCACAGGCACCAACCACCAAGAAGGACAAACAGAGGTAAGCCATGACTATCCACCAGGTGAGGCAAGTGAATCACAGACCAAAAGTACATGTCCTACGTCCTATAAGAATCAGATGGAGCTAACTGGTGGTCAAGCTGTGATTTGTGATGAGCAGCCCCAACAATTGATCCAATCTTATTGTGAAAGTGTGGGCCCCAATGATGTTCGCGTGGACAAGGTGTCGGTTTCGAAAGAGGATGAAAATTTGGAGGTAAAGTTGGGACATTTCAATTCGGAACACTCTGAAGAATCGGAAAAGCTAGTTTCCGGGCCTGGCGAGCTGATCGCCCCTTTGGCATCAGTGAGTAACGTAGAGGATAATCCAGTTCAGGACATTCTGACGATTGAGATCAATGCGGACTGGGAAACGCCTCGACCAAAAACACATATGGAAAAAAATACGGATATGTCCTTAACCGTACAACCGGACATACTTCCAATGACTCCAGAAACAAGAAACAAAGTAGAACCTAGCGAAGATGAGAATGAGGTTGAAAATTCCAATATCAAACATACCATTCCGCCAACCGAACAAGGGGCTCAATCAGTTCAGTCGGAGCAGCGACCCAGTACACCATTACATTCCGCTGTCAATGTGATCGATACCAACTTGGAAACTTCGACAGTTTCGCAATCTGAACTGAGAGAGCATCGGGCTGAGCAGTCTATAGATGACCTGGGACATGATTCTATTCACCTGGTGGATCAAGACCAACCAATTGCAAACAATTCTCCGGAAACTCAGACATCTAATAGAGATCAGAAAGATGATGTGATAGAGACTTTGGCCAATAGAATTCAGGAACAAGAAGGTGAGGTCTTGGTCGAAGGCACTAAAGAAATCGAGCAAAAGGATGATTCAGTTAAAGCTCACACATCGGAGCAAGAACTGGAGAATCAACCGCAAAACTTGTCAATGGAGCATGAGTCAAGTAAAAAATCTGACGGCAAGTCGACTTGTTAATGCAATTTTAGATTTGACGAAATTAGAGTTAAACGTAATTCCTTATCATCGGCAGAAGTATATTAATGGTTGATTCAAAAAGCTGAACTATCGTACAGCTATTAGAGGGAAATTTGGTGCAGTATTTCAGATGGGATGATGATTAATCGAGCCTAATGGCATGCATGTTGTCGTTGTTTGACCGAGTTGTCTGTGACACGGTGCACTGAAGACTGTATAGAAACTGCGTTACTAACGACGCCCCACTTTTACCTACAGTTCGATTATTTGTTTACAAGGTGTAGGCATTTTGATGTTGAATATTTGAGTATAGACAGTTATTTTTAGCAGTTGGATCCTCTTCCTTCTTTGTTTTATTTTTTTCATGGCTGGGGCTTGTTTTCTTCCTGGTTGTATGACAATTCAGTAACAGCGAGAATCACTGGTGTAGTGTCATCTTTGATGAGAACGCTCATGGTTTCAAAACTACTTCAGCTTGTCATCTTGTCTCTTAGGAGGGACACCATTGTCTCCATCAATTAATACAGATTAATAAAACATTTACCACACCCCAACATAAAGTTGTATACAAGTTCAACGATCAGTGTGATGGATGAGCTTGCTATAGTGTAGTCACCTTAGGCTAAGTTACTCGGAAAAACGTTTACATCATCGCAGCCAGAAGATTAATTCATCCATCAGCGGTTATTTCCAGCTCAATTTCCCATTGATATTCTTTTATGTTCTCAAAATACTTCAAGAGGATGAAAACGCCAATTTGGAGAAGCACTGCTACGGCATACACGAAGAAGGAAAAGAACAATAGAGGTGTAAATAAGAGAACCTCATGTTTCTAGGATTAACTACTCACCAACAAGATACAAATAACCCGGTTGCAAATGCGGGCAAAACGATACTGTAATATTTTATCAGCCTTCTATGCTACACAAGCAACTGAATGAAACAATACCATTCAAGTCACTGAACTTAACAAACCTTCACCCATGCTAATTCCTACAACCACAGGATGAGACACACCAGATCCCCAAAGCAGTTATCAACTTATAAATAGCCGATTAATCTCTATCAAGTCGTCGACTGTCTATCTCACTAATTAGTTACAGCACCGGAAAGCAATGCTCATTCCGTATGAATTAAAATTAAATGGCATCTTTACTACGTGACCTAAACTTTTAAACACATGTATCTTTGAAGAAACAGCCAGTAAACAAACCTGACCTCGGCTATCAACTAAGCAGTTGCTTATCGGTTGATTTAATAAAGGAAGTCGGTCTTCCTGATATTACAAATCATTCAACCAAAACATTTTAAGCCTGAATTAATCTGACAAGTTACCTTCTACATCTAAGGATAACGCAGATCGTGTATTGAGCTGGATCCGAATGAGCCAATATTCAAGCGAACATGAAATAGATCTAGGTAGAGTTTATCAGAACCTAAGGAAGCTAGCATGCCAAAAACTTCTCAGTCGAGCTTACATTGGGCTTGACTGATAGGGAAAGGCGTTCAAACCTTTTCACGTTAGAAGTACTCGAGCTGAACAACGTCTAAAGACGAAACAGAGTATACTACAATCGCTGTTTTCTACTAGCCATTGTATCTATCAGTTCTCTTGTAGTTGCGGAAACATATACACTGGTAAGACGGAAAGAATGCTTAAAACTAGTGCCAAGGAGCACACTCTAAAGTGGTTGAGAGTTGCACTAATTCATCCACCAATGAGTGACACTCGGTGAGGACGAAATGCCCCTTAATCCATTGACCACAGGTCACAGTGTCAATATCGCCTCTTTGTTTAAGGTCTCAAAGAACGCTCACAAATTCTCTAATGTGTCAAACCACTGCTGATCGGCTGTCGACAGCCAGTTATATGAGCACAAAAACCGGATTGTCAACCCTTGTTTACCGTGGGTTTAGCCGAGTATCAATCACAATCCGGCCTGATTATTAATGTCAAGTGTTTCATTTAAGTCTTGTTGGGTTTTCTTCATGTTAGTTGTACGCTTACGACTAACGAAAGTGTGCGAAACGAATTCATAACGTAATTTGTGTCTTCTTGTCTATTCTATTTATAACATATTAGTAAAAATAGATAATCTTCTTTAGTAAAAACGAAAACAGTATACATCTTCTAAGTAAAACGTTTACTAAATTCTAGCATAAGCAGTTAAACCGTTTTGTAATAAGTCATAATGATAGTGGATAGCAATGGATAAAAAATAAACCACACGCAATTCTGGCGGTCACGATGGCGTCAGAATCGCGAGAGTTACACTAAAATGAGAAGCATATATTGGTGTACTTACGAGTAGTACGGCGAAGTTAATTAAATTTGATCGGATTTAGCAAGCTGCAATAGATCTCATTTCAAGAAACAAAAGAGCGGACTAGTAAACATAATCCAAAGCATTCTGCGGGGATTGAAATTGAAAGACTTACTCGAAAACTGACATCTTAACCGAGTCGGGTTAAAGAACGGTTTCAACACACCACTATAACCACCGCCAAGCTAACCGGCACGGGATTGCACGTATATTCCGGATCAAATCGCCCGAATCCATCGTCCCAGTGCCTTGGCTACCATAATGCACGATCGATAACGTCCAACTGCTGACACACTTGTCAATGAAGATCTCAGTGTTCTTGATGCAACGCGGGTCTGAGAACCAGCGTTCATCGCTGAGTACAAATGGACAAGGTGAAGACACGATATCTTCTTAATGAAGCGTGTTATCACGTTAACTTTTCCATCAAGCGATGAATAATGGAAGCCTGCAGTCACGAACGAAACAGCTTTGCGAATTAGTAAGAGAATAACTGAAAAGTATTAATTTTCCCACAGCATCGAAGACTGAATATGTTCTCTCTTGGTTTACTCCACTATTTATACACTGTGATATGATGTTATTACAGCCGTATAGCCTAGATTCTGGACGACGTATGGCATTCCAGCTTTGTGACCTTGTAATTGGACTAACGCCAGACTTCATATCAATTTGTCCATTTTATTTTCACCACCAATGGGTACCATGGTGGAAGCAAATTGCTGCGTCATCAAGATCAAGGTGGACATCTTGATCAGAAACATTTGACCAATGTCAGCTGCATCCCTCTCTAAAAACCTGCTTTGTCCTAAGAAGTGTCGCGCTCAATTTCCTATCTGCAAATCGACATCATCCGACTTCGGAAACATTTAGAATTGACCGGTCGCGTACCCAAATGCTTTGGTTTGACATTGCTTACGGCCTCCTCGCACGATCATTACAGGCTGCATCAATAAAAACCAGTTCAACAAACAATTCCATTATCAGATTACCGACATATGGTTCTGTTAAGCGTGCTTTAGATCCCAGCATAATAAGTTTTCTAAGACGACCTCGTGCGGCTACCATCTTGCAAACTGCTGTGAATAAACTGTAATCCAACCTAATGATTTGCAGCATCCTTTTGCGAAACAGCCTGTCACAATGACCAGAGCCAAAGGAGACCTGTACACAATTGTAATCGTAAATAGCTTGCGCTGCACCACTTGTAGTTCTACTCATACATCATGTATGCAGTCGTATCCAATGATATGAGACAAAAAAGTGTGTGAATGGAGGCCTTTGTGGTCGAGCCGGTCAATGTCGGTTAGCCAGATGGTAAGCAATTAAGAAACTGAAACCATTTTCTCCTAAAAACAAAAAGCAGAGAGATTCCAATGATATGATCCAAGTTGAGGAGAAAAATATTGGAAATATAAGGCACAAAGTAGTTCAATGAGGGGGGGAGTGCGTGTTATCGTCACAGAGGATGAGGAAAGAAAAAAACATAAGGCGCAAATTAAAGTCTGCTTTGACTTGAACGTATGCGGCTGCGCAGTTGCGTTTATTTCAAACCGATAGAGGACCAGTTTTCCGCAATCGCGAATGTAGTTTGCAAAACTCTTCTGTCTCCCACGTTGTGTACCAGTTCACTTGCAGTTGCAGTGACCTACCTTTACATAGGCAGAACAGATAGACAACCATCGCAGCGAGTCGACGAACACATCCCGAAGTGGTTGAAAAAACAGATGACGCACCAACCTCAGCTTGGTGCACTGACGGCTCGAAATCCAACGTCGTCGATGACTCAAAACACTTCATGACAACAGTTTATCAAGTTGATCCATTAAACTCATTCCATATACTGTTGCGCAATCCAAACGCGAACCTATTAGCTTTCTGTGAAGCGATGCTCATCCGAACTTACCAGTCTGCGTGATGTGCACAAAAGTGGTTGAGGCAACTTATCGGGTTGCCACGGTCGTGAATACATAATATTCGGTGTACTTGCAGGCGTGTCTAGTCCCTGTCTGTTCTTATGTTTATGGTGTATATGACTGGCATGTTTTACGTTTGCGATAGATGAGAGTAAGATAAATGTTTAGATAAGACCCAACTGTGAAAAGCCAGGGCTTCGGCTGGATTCAAACCCGCGACAGAAACACCATGGTCAAACGCGGCAAGCGCTCTGCCAGCTGAGCTACGAATCCACGTCAGGAGCTTGGAAATGTAACATTTGAAATCGGTTACCCACCTCTCCTACCGTGTCATACGGAACCCACCAAATGATCCAGGGGATCGACTGCCCCGGCAGCATTTCTTGAACAGTTCACGCTGCAATCCACCAACGCCCCGGGTCATTTGGTAGATTCCACATGAGACAGTGGGACGGGTGAGTAACCGAGTCCAAGTGTGAAGCTTCTCAGCTTCTGGCATGGTTTCATAGGTCAGGTGATACAGCGCTTGCCGCGTTGAGGCATGGTGTTTCTGTCATTGGTTCGAATCTAGCCGAAGCTTTGACTTTTCACAGTAGGTTTAATCTAAAACCATAAATCTACCAAATTAAATGTTAGCATAACGTAATATACATATTCTTTCTGCTCTGACGAAACATTTGAAGTTGGATCGAAAATCAAACAAAACATTAAAAAAATGCTGCACCAACGAATCAAGAGAACAGTAAAGGTAGAGGGCTACTATAGCTAGCATTCTGAAAAAGGGAGCACGTAGTCTAAAAACAGCAATGATTGGTGGCCGATACAAACACAAAATAGATATCACAAACATAACTCAGATGTGCTTAACGTACACGTCGTTTATTTGCTGACTGTCTGCTGTGAATATGGCATGATGGTGGGCGTAAGAGAAACGGACAAACTGACATGAAGTATAGCGTTGGTCCAATTACAAGGTCACAAAACTGGAATGTCATGCGTCGTCCAGAATCTAGGCTATGCGGCTATAATAACATCATATCACAGTGTATAAACAGTGAAGTAAACCAAAAGACAACATATTCAGTCTTCGATGCTGTGGGAAAATTAATACTTCTCAGTTATTCTCTTACTAATTCGCAAAGCTGTTTCGTTCGTGACTGCAGGCTTCCATTATTCATCGCTTGATGGAAAAGTTAACGTGATAACACGCTCCATTAAGAAGGTATCGTGTTTTCACCTTGTCCATTTGTACTCAGCGATGAACGCTGGTTCTCAGACCCGCGTTGCATCAAGAACACTGAGATCTTCATTGACAAGTGTATCAGCAGTTGGACGTTATCGATCGTGCATTATGGTAGCCAAGGCACTGGGACGATGGATTCGGGCGATTTGATCCGGAATATACGTGCAATCCCGTGCCGGTTAGCTTGGCGGTGGTTATAGTGGTGTGTTGAAACCGTTCTTTAACCCGACTCGGTTAAGATGTCAGTTTTCGAGTAAGTCTTTCAGTTTCAATCCCCGCAGTATGATTTGGACTCCGGATTTTGCTTTCAGTTACAACTCTGGCAGGATTGAGACGATAAGCACGAAAGCTCTCAGCCGTTAGTACACCACCAGACGAATAGACCAATTTTGCGAATAAGTGTAATAAGGTATACTTAACACGTAGAGACCATATGAAGTAGCAATATCAGAAAATGCATTGTGTGAAATAACGGAGAAACGTATAGAGTGACATAAAAGCAATTACACACACTCGCAACACGAGCGCCATTGACTTCTGGTTGTCGCCATATCAGACAGCGTCCTCAACCAGAGGTGTTCATTGTCCTTCGGATCTTATCTGGGAAGCCTGGAGCGCCCTACTGAAGCAAGCCTCACTGAGAATGCGTTTACACCCTGAACCCAGGTTATACAGTAGCTAGCAGGCTGCTTCTTCCAACCTAACCCACCACTCGCTAACAAAGCTGGATGTATCAGGCGGTGAGTTGGCGTTCGTAAGTTGTGGCCAGACCAACAGTCTGTGAGACAAGATCCGTATACTCTGGCGTCGACAGTTTATTCGTTCTGAAGACACTTTTGGTGTTCCCACCACACGTCGCTATTGCTTCGAGGAAACAAGTGGTTGAAAACGGATATTCTGTGAGCATCATCCGCAGGGATGGATCAGGTTTCACAACCATACGATAATGGTATTGTCCATTCGGCCTTTCGCAGAAGGCTGAAATCCTGCCGACACCACAGACAGCCAAAATTGGCAAACGCTATCCGATATACTATTTGATTTCATTAGACATTTCATCAACGCAGCTACAGCACCTAAAGTACGTGAACTTTTCAACTATATCCAACAGCTTATCATTAATGGTGAGAGCAAGCGCAGAGTCCTGCCAATCATGCAACACCTTGCAGCTAACAAACTGAAGTCTCTGGTCTGTCTAAGATGTTCTGGGCTCCTCTCTGTGAACCCTCACCGATAATGGCGATATCGTCTGCATATCCCATGTTTTGAATTCGATTACGGGGGAGAAAATCTACATAATCATATTCACAGTTTGTCAAAGCACACTCCACGATCTCATGTATTGTAAAGATGGGTGGGAAAAGGGAGGTTGGGCAACCTTGCGGCACCCTGATTGAGATGTCAAAGTCGGCGATATGCTGCCATAAGCCTTAGCCCTGCCTGAGGTCCGTCAATAAATTGTTCAAGATGTTCACATAATTCTCAGGTCCGGGCCTTTCTCAACAGACAGCCTCAGAGTGCACCTCTGTCAACGGAATCCAACGCCTAAAAAGACAACACGCCTCCCGAGTAGCCTTATGAACCAAGTTGTTCGTACTGTTGGGTGGAATATACCGGCGAGCGTCAAGAAGTTCCAAGGAACGCATGGAGACCTAGCGGTTGGCAACTGAACAATCAGTAGCACCGCACGAGGCAGTACCGCATTTATACAGTGCATACTATATATTTGCGCAATGTGCTTCAAGGTCGTCTGGTAAGTAAGGTCCTAGGCTAAAGGCAAGTGCACCCTGATAAGTGTACAGCATTTGTCTCTGCTAGTTTAGATATGTTAATCTGTGATTGACGACGAGCACTTACATAAGGGATAAATCTGTCGCATCTAATGCAAAGTCAGTGTTAGAATGGACAATGTGATTCTCTAAAGGAAAGATGAACTTAAGTCTACATTTCGGTCATGACAAGGACACGTACAACCAACAGAGCTAAAAAGAGGGAAGCTTGAGTCTAATGCTTTTCTTCTAGACGAACTGACTCAGAAGACTATCTGAGTGCGAAAGCTGCAATCAACTGTGAGTAATGTTCAATCTAAATGTATAAAAATCCAAACCAATAATAAGCAAAAGTTTTTCGTGTTCATCTGCTGAATGGTTGTTATGATGAGTTCGTAACTTGTCAATAAAGATCACGGGTTTCAGTTGTTTCCGAGTGACGAATTAGCTATTGGCCGGTAGAAGTTAAGTGGACGTGTCGACTTCTGGACACTGAAGTTAAGGATGTGCAAACGGATACTAGTGGTCACAGCAAGAATGCAAATGTGAAATGTATCCTTATTGAAGTAAAACTTTACAAAAATCTGTTATTTCCTCAATCTCACAGTTTGAATGCACTGTATTGGCGCTAATTCAAAAATTAGAATTGCGCCATCAATTCTCACCACACCACCGTCAACTTAAGCATCATAGTGACTACCTGTAGGTATGATAACAAGTGTTTGCAATCTACAGCGCACCCTACCGACATCAGATAACTGCTCGAGCATGTAGATGTGAGACACACCAACCGTTCGTACTGTAAGAATCCGCATATTTAGATTATTTGCTACGACTATCTTATAGGAAGGTTTTTTTTACACTTCCAGCGATGAATAACGAGCAAGAAGGCCAACACGGGGTGAAGAACATAACCGACGAAATATCGAATAAGACGCAGACTTCTGACCTACAATCTCAAGGTCACAGTGAGCATTCATCACGTCTGTTTAGTGCAAGACTTGAAGAGCAGTCACTGGAAGAAGCCAAAAAGGTTGAAAAACAATCCGTCGAACAGGGTGGTGGATCGGAACCAGAAGTAGTGCCGGCAGAGCTGGAAGTGATCCAACCAACAACGGATGCAGCCGTTTCACCTATCATGCATGCCGGTGAGGCTGTGGTAGAGGTCAATGGAGAATTCGATAATCCAAAACAGTTGACTCCGGAGGTGAAGGTTAACTCAGTGAAATCCTCGACCAGCGCAGATTCCATCCAGGACTCACAGAGACTACGACCAGTGCTATGTGATGCGGAAGTCAACACATGTTTGGACATAGATCTTCCGGCGGCATACGACGATGGTGGTGAAGATTCGGAATCGTCGCATTCCATGCACCACTACAGGCGACATCATCGTCGTCACTATCGCGGTGGTCCTATCGACGAGAAGCAAAAGCGAGTTGAAGTGAGCCTATCGCGTCATGGTACTCAAAAAAGAGCCAGTTCAAATCGTCCTACATGCCAGCTCAGACAAGAATTTAGGAAACCGTCATGGACTAAGCGCCCTCCACGTTCTGGAACAGTTCCAAGAGCGACCGAAGAGAACTTTTGTGTTTGCGGTCACTGCGGTGGATCAATGAAGCCAGGCGATGTGGAGCACTTGGAAGAGCAACTGAGAGCCAGTGTAGACTTGCACGGTGCGGAAGATCCTTCTGATGAGACCAGTTCAACCACCCAGACTGGTAGTGAAACATCCGAAATGCAACGTGTAACAATGACTTTGTTAAACACACTAACCACTACGGCCGAATTGTTGCGGAATCAATATAAACGGCGAAAGGCCTACTTTCTCAAAGCCGCATCGATGCAACAAAAGTGCGATGGTCGAGCCCAAAAGGCAAACGCCAAAGAAACAAAACCGGTAATAAATACATCAGATTCCAAACCTATGGAAACTCACGAGGTGAACGATGTCCAAAATTCAAGTTGTGCTGAACCATATTCCGCAGTGGAACGAATGGGAAAAAGTTTAATGCACGTCAGAAACGTCAGATTACATGACATGATTCAGTCGCCCTGTTGTGGCCAGAACAGGGTTCGAAACAAGTGTAGAAAATCAGTAATGGATCGTTCGGTACAGTGTATGAAAGAAGAAAAAGTGGCTTCAATTGTTTCGTGGAACCAAGAGGTTCATTTTGCCGGTTGTCACATCTACCAACGAGATAGAACACCTGCAGTGCCGTTAAACACATTGCAAATGACCAACAGAAAAATTACTGACAGCGAATGGACTGCTGAAGAATCAGATGCGACAAGTTGCAGTCAGAAATTTGTTGAAGTAACACATAAAACCCAACTGTGTCATCAATCACACTGTAATCAGTGTAGCCCGATACCTGTGCATACTAACCAGGAAACTGTGGAACATGACCCATCACAAATAATCACCACACTGAACTGCTGTTCTAACCTCATAAAGAAAACAATACCATCGATCGAAAACCCTTCTATTCAGTGTCCTAGTGATACGGTTGAATCGGTTTTTCTAGACGATCAACCTGTCAGCTCCAAAGATTTATCAAATATTCCAAAAATGAGCAGCGAGGACTTGCCGTTTTCAGGTACGGATGAAGGGTCACAACAAATGACTTCCAGTGCCGATGCACCGTTCACAGATCTTTCGCTATTTGAAACCTCTGCATTCGACACTTCGGCTATAACCAACTCCACTCGATCGGCTACTTCGCTCACAGACAAGTGTGTCCTGGGTGTACACGAGGTTAGCCCGACACGACATGGCCAGTGGCCAACCAAAAATCCGGTACACATTTGGCGAACTAGCGAGCGAGAATCGATCGGTTCTGTGCACGATGAATGTGGCGAACAATTTCTGACAACCCAGTCCAAACGCATCCATGTCTATCCCATTAGTCCAGAGACAACGCGAACTAACTCGACAAGTAGAGCGAAAACCTCCATGAAACCCACTTGTTTTCCAAACACAGGACAAAGTCTGAGTCACAGTTCAAGAACAGCACAGACCTGCTCTCGCTACTCTTCAGAAGTGTGTGGCAGACCGCAGTTACAAGTCTACTTGGGTGATGTGCACGTGAGAGAACTGAACGGACTAAAACCACCGACTCATGAACTGCACGGGCCTAGCATGAAAGTGGGTGAAAATGGCACCAGTCTGCTCAGAGTGACTGAGTTTTGTGACTCCGATTCCACGTCGGAGCAACCAACCACAATGGAAATGCAAGATGACAAGCATCTTTGTGTGGATCAAGCTAACAGACAATCGATATTGACGTCACAAATATCAGACCTTGTGAGAAGAACCGTGAATCTTTCGTCAAGAGGTGAGCCAAGGAATTCAGTTATGTCATTGTTTCACAACAGGAATGGAGTAACAGTAGACAATTGTAAATCCAGATTACATTGAAGCAAACCTTAGATTAGGATACTATCATCATGGCGGAGAACATTTTTAAACAGTGAGATGCTTGGTCGCATCGCTGTCCACTAACGACACCTGAATTAACGAAGGTTTGTCGTACACATTCCAAATTTGCTCATTCAGAGCCGTATGCACAACTAGCAACAAAGGGGTTTCTTAACGGCAAAACTTACTGTTGTACACTGTGATGCTCAACTTATGTGAAACAAACTCACCCACTACTCACCAACAAACAACGACACCTCAAAGATAGTTAGTATAAAAGGTTAAATCAATACTTCGGGTCTATATTGCCGGGAATGGTGTACATGCTTAAAACAATGTTGTTTGTCTGGACAGTGTCACGTGATTCGTACGTGCATTCATGTCTGATCTTGGTCCGAACGCATTATGCCTATCCGTGCGTGTTGATCATTGCGAATCACATCTAGTCGAAGCATTCTAATTGGCTAAGATGATGACGGTATGTGTGTGTTCAGATGTGTTAAAGGGTTGTAGGACCGGCGACAGCGTGAGGCACATGCACAAATGGGGGCTGCGGAGCACATGATGCGCCAAGTGAGAAGAGAGGTAACGACCGTAAAAGTATGGTCTGACGGGCCTGTACACAACCCTATTGCGTTTGACGTCTGTTGTTTCCATCATTCTGTTAGCAGCACGTATTTCAGAAATTCTTCGGTTGGTTAACTAATAAATAATACTAATAATAATAAAACGTAATCTGTGATAGTTGAACCAGCAGAGCGCCTGCCGAGCCGAAAGTTATTCGTTTACACAGCCAACGGTTCGAAAAAATCCCGAGGTAATTAGATGAATTGGGTCACGAACCGTTAAGCCACTGAACGTTCCGCTGAACAGAGCTTCGGGATTATCCAAATCGCCGGATGGGAGCGCTATCTAAAATACCCGCAACCACTTCATTAGTAACTGCTCTAATTACCCGTACTATGAAACAACTATTTTCACCACTGACATTTCGGGTCAAAATTAAAGCAGCTTGACATGACGCCGAACTGACGATACTTATAACGCACACCGTGTTAAGTTTGTTTGAGCATTAACTCGTTGACATAGAAACTATCAACACTTGTGAGAGCCATTTAATGAGTTGAGTGGTTTAGAGCTAACCAAAGTGTCCGGATTGGAGCGGGTCAAAATATCGAATGCGCACATTTCGGAATTCGAATTGTGATTGAGCGCCAATGCCTAAATTAAGGAAGCAAACATTCCATTCAAACCGAAGGAATACAAAAAACAACAGATGGAGGTCGCCAGTATAAACGTTAGAAACGTGTGAATTGCTTTTCTAACACAAGAAGAGGGACATTGTTCCTATAGTGTTGATCAGCGTCGGAAGATTGAAGACGACATGGACCAGGAGTGTCTGTAAGCATCTGATAGCCAACCATAATGCAAACGGAGCTAGAGTTAAGAGGGAAGTTATTCCTAAAGGCTTAATCGTCGATATCGGTTCAAAAGAAAAAAACGAGTGGTGATTTTACTTCGTATGAATTATGGAGGGAATTCTGTGCATGCATCCAGACTACATGCAATGACTAGTCCGATACATGAGGGCTTCTAACATTATTATTTCAAAATTATTATAATTCACCATAATGAAGTGAAAGAAGTCTGACAAACTCAACGTTACAGACAATGTTCACAGAATCAAAATATTAGCAGACAACAAGCTGATCGTAGATGCAAAACTCCGAATCAGATACGATGGAAACTAATCGGATGGTATGGGATTGTGAATCGAGAATTAAGGCCATATTGGATGAATGTTTCAAAGCAGCTTGGTTGTTGAACAAACTTATTAAAATTATAAGAACAAGAAACAAGTCTACTACCGCCCAGAAGTAATTCTGCCTCTTTGAGTAGGCATCATTCTAGTAATCGTACAACATGACACGAAAACGTGGCCGAAGAAACTCGTGTTCGTAGTTAACAAGACAGTTACTTTCTTCTTTCAGGTCGACAGGAAACTCTGAGCATTACTCAGTCGATTGGGACTGAGTATTTGGATATCATACTCTTGTAAATTAGCACAATGACCAACACGATTGTTAGATCAGAACATAGACGGGAATTCAAATCCGAGTCATAGTAAAGATACGTAACAGTGTCGACTAGCAACCAGAGTGAAACTCAAGTCAATTGCTTTTTTCCGAAGGAGGATACTTGAAAAATAGATCTGAATGCAGATGCCGCAAGTAAATACGAGTGGCGTTGGAACAAAGTCGACAGAATTCTTCATTACTTGTTTGTAAACAGGTATGATTCAACAATCTCACGGATGAAGACTAGAAATCAACTGCAACAAACTGGTGAGCCAGAGAATGTTTCTAACCAGCGGGATTAAAAACACAAAGTCTACAACCTGACAGGCAGCATCCACCGACCTTGCGCAACATAGCGGTGGAAGTCATCGTTAGGTTGCCTTGCAACTTCTTCCAACCAACTATGACTGCATTAACTAGACGATACAGCAGACATCCTGTTACACACACACACATACACACTAATCAGTCTAACCAGTGTACACTGCTTAATTTTATTACGTCGGCTATCAGTTGCAAAATGAGACATTTCCAGAAACATAACGACGGACAGTCACGTTGTTCACACGATCAGCCGAACAGATACAGATTGACTGATAGAGACAATGATGGTTGAAAATTGAGCCCACACAAATCTTCCATGAAGAAATGTCAGACCTTTGATTCACTGAGCAAACACACATCGTAAACCTCTCTTTTTATTCAACCGACGAACGTATGTATGACGTCACAAAGGTTGGAAATACGCAAATGTGCTACGTGTCAACTTTATCCTTAAAGATACCAAGTCAGTAAGATTACGATAGAATGGCGCAGTACGGCTAGATAAACTGGTCAACAGTCTTAAACGATCCATCTTCAACAATTAACCATAGCTTCTGATACCATGTTTGAAGTAACATAATACACTCTGTAGAGGTCAACCTCATCATACTTCACATGGTTCAATATGCTCATAAACGACATTCAAACGAATAGGGAAATGTGTTGTAAACCCTCGTTCGTCCACGATACAGTAATACGTTCGACAAAAAATCGGATTCCCCTACTCGCAATAATTAACATAAAAAATCTTGGTTTTGAAAATAACGCGACAGTCCCCGTAATTGTTCATAACATAAACCAAAAGACAGGTGCAAAAAACAGCTTTGTCCCGCTCCAACAACGTGTATGACAGAAAATTAAAAGATATTCATATGATGCATGGTGACTTGCAAAAATCCTCGAATCAGAAAATCGAAGGATAGTTACCGAAAATAATAGCTAAAGTCACCAAGCCATCAATGACAATGGCGGAATAAAGGTCGGACAGGTAAAAAATAACCAAGGTTACCTCTCGGCTGTTCTGGACAGTTTCGCTCAATCTTATTGGACAAAATCGTTTTCTCGAGGAAAGAGGCGGTTTTGGACGAAAAAATGGATGCCCTAACAAAATGTCTTGACATTTTAAAATTGGCACTCACAGGTCCATCAAACATGATGACACGTTAACCGAGAAGTTTGCTTTAAAGAGCGATTGTGTACATTCTGATGGACTGACATTAGTGATCGAATAGTTAGTGCATAAACAAAAGTTGCTTACGACAGTCACATGTGGTGCCATCATCATCATAGCAGCCATGAGCCTGACCAAAAGGTACTGTGGCTCGGGCCGCCGCTCACCTCAACAGTGACATGGAGTATCCTAGAAGAAGACGCCACTAAGAAGGTTGAGAATTATTAAAAAAAAGACTAAGCGGAAGAACTGGAAATGGTATGGATGCAGATACGCCATTTACTATGGCACATCACCATCTCGGACAGCGTCTCTAACCAATGGTTTGAGTGATCACGAGGACCCCAGCCAGGCAGGCGACACCTACCCACTTTG
>LUCH01003708.1:0-39983 GCA_013368495.1 Paragonimus heterotremus | reverse complement strand
ATCCTCGCTGATATCTCATCAGCAATATTACAGGCTGACGAGATAGTGCTACCCAAGTATGCGAAACTGCTCACAGTCTCAAGCGGATAACCTGCAATAAAGAAAATAGGAGTGGAAATGCCCCAGTCTTGAAGCAACACTGCACTTTGAAGGTGCAAAGCGCATTCCATACAAACCAGCTCGGTCGCTCAACCTGTCCAGCATGGTCTGCATGTGTTCAGCAGAGGGGCTAAGTAACACAATGTCGTCCGCATATTCCAAATCGGTCAATCTAGCACCAGGAAGAAGCTCAACATCAAGCTCACTGGAATGTCGTCCATGGCAAAATTGAACAGGAAAGGGGAAATCGAATATCATTACGAACACCACTAGAAGTGATGAACGTCCGAGACAGTTGTCCACAAACTCTCACCCTGCTTGCAAAGTGAGCAAACGTTGATCTCAACAGATTCACTTATTTCCCTGGTACTCCCTTGCGAAGGAGACTGCTCCAGAGAACGTGATGAGCAAATGAATCGAAAGCAGCCTTCATATTCAAAAAGACCACGACCGTCGGCTGCCTATATAAATGCCGATGTTTCAAGATCCGTCGCAAGGTAAAAATGTGATCAACGCACCCCTGACCGGATTGAAATCCTGCCTGTTCTTCGCGTATCTGACTTCTTCTGGGCTTAGTGAGCCGACATGAAATGAGGCCAGTGAGTAAATTGGACGCAATTGACACCAAACTGGCGCCTCTGTGGTTGTCACATAGACTTCCGGTCGCCTTTTTGAAAACGGGAATGACTGTTGATAGGCACCAATCACGAGGCACCTCTTCAGTCTCCCAGATCGTCTGGAGGGGTTTTTTCAGTTCTGATATTAACCTCTCTCCACCATCCTTGAAAAGAGAAGGAGGGAGGAGGTCTGGTCCAAGAGCCTTTACAAACATTTAAAGTTGGGCAGAAAATCAAAAAAGACCTACATCAAATAATGCATTAACAAAGCAGAATAGAAAGGGCAGAGGGTCTCCGCAATCCAAATTTCTGGGGAGGGGAGCAACTGGTTCAAATAAAGGCGGCGTTCGTTGACTGATAAGCACGAAAAAAATAGACAAATCAGGCATAATTCAGTAGCGTCTAACGTATTCATCGCCTCTTTATTGACGATGTGCTATGAGTACGCTGCAAACCTATCAGTCCCAGCGCATTCATTGTAACGTCACACAGTCGTATGGTCACGATCTATGGCATCGATGACTTTTTTGCGTATCGCGCGCTTCAACTCATGGCCGCGCAACCGTAGCTCACTTGAACATCTGGACGCCCGTCCCGAAAGTAGCCATCCAGACCGTCTAGTTCAAGGCCAAAACCTTCCAAGATCTACGATTGGTAATACAATGTGAAACTTGGATAGCATCCTAGTGACGCGACCTCCAATCACCAAGAGTTCGCTCACTCACATTCAGTTGCTCGTACAACACCTGCTTCGGAATCCGCTTACCAGTTGTCCTACGGACATACCCAAGCCAACGTTGAGGCTGACTGAGCATCAGCATGTCTTCAATCCCATGCGTACCTGCTGGCCGAAATGCCCAAGAATCATGTTCAGGCACTGAACATCCAAGATATGTCTTAGACATTGCAGATGGAAGCAGTTCAAATACAGTGCATTTCGCTGACATAATGTCCAACTCTCAAAGCTGTACAGCAGCGTAGACAAACAGCCTCTTTTTCATTTTCAAGCTAGGGTTCTTCCATACACATCTTTCAAGACGCCGAAAGCAGCACTAGCTTTCGTCTCATGAGCCCGCAACTCACGGTGCACGAACACACCTGTCAACAGATTGTTATCAGAGTACCCCGAGTCTGCACAACTATCAACAACGTCTTCAGTGCTGAGGATTCAAGGCGTATGTTTGTGGCGTCTTCACCTGGAGAGAGCTGTAAGGAAGAAAATGTCTTACCTGTGTTGATGTCCAATCCAAGTTTGGATGTCGCGGTCGTGAAAACTGTGACCAGTCGTTTAAGTTCCGATTCCCGGTGCACAAACAGCGTACTATTGTCTGCAAACAACAGCATGCGCCTAGCCCGATTACGTAGCCGAGTTGAAGCAACGAAACGTCGAATATTTCTCAAGTGGCCGTCCATGAGGTAGTCAACGTGAACACTGTTCTTGGGGTTCTGATGAGCAACTGTTAACATTGTCGTCACATCTGGACCAAACAGGACAAGGGCTAGGAAGGAGCCGTTCAGCATACTAGTAACAGTAATAAAATCACCAGACTGCACTTTCGTCTTCATACCCGCACGTGACATTCTGATTAAATTGATCTACTCACTTGGACATCTAAACTCACCAAGCATCGTCCAAAATACCTCATGATTCAGGGAATCAAACGCCTTGGTAAAATTCACAAACAGGGTATACGACGGCTGGTTCGTTCGCAGTTCTCCTGGATCTATCGAGCAGTGAACACCATATCGAGTGTATTGCGACTCGACCCTCATCACTAACCAGGAACGTTGTTCTCCAAACCTTTCACGTTAAGCCAGTTCAGAAGATTCATGCCTCAAAAACTGTGCATTTTTTGCTACCCCCATTTTTAATCAAAGGCAAGACTCAGGATATCTTTGAACTCTTGAGGGATTACTTTTTGTTCCTAGATAAAGTGCATCAACTGAAGCAAGACACGTTCCAAAACTGGACAGCCATTCTTCAGAAGTTTCCCTGGAAATTCGTTTTCACCCTCAACCTTTTTGTTTCGCAGTGATCCATTAACTCTCTTCTCTGCTAAATCAGAGAAGCCAGCAAATGAAACTTTGACATCTTGTTTTTGGTACGTTATTCATGGTCACCCAACCATTGGTTACCATAGCGACTGCACCAAACTTTCATGTCTTCGGTTGGGTAAGCGAAAAGCCGGAGTCACCGTCAATCGGTGTTTTAATGGACTGGACGGATGGGTCAAAATAGCTTCCGGCGAACCGCAGAGCTCCTTGTGTTTTTGGCGGTCAGCATAAGCTTGCATGAACTCATCGTTTTTTTCACCAGTCGACCTTCGC
Source organism: Paragonimus heterotremus (assembly GCA_013368495.1). NCBI lineage: Eukaryota > Metazoa > Platyhelminthes > Trematoda > Plagiorchiida > Troglotrematidae > Paragonimus > Paragonimus heterotremus. Next base: position 36,939 of record LUCH01003708.1, on the reverse strand, counting down.
TCCGCAAAGCTTTTTGACGAGTTGATGGCGAACATTCTGGAACGCGGCTGGTTTGTCTTCAGTGCTTGAGTCCACTGTTTGAACGGCAGATGCTTCACTTCTCTCTTAGTATCAAAGTGGAGGTAATTACACTGCAGTCGTCAAACCGGTTCTGGCGCTTCTGTGGTTGGAGGTCGATCGTCTCGATGGCTACTGCCGTGATGTGTTACCAAATACCATCATAGATAGTAGATACGGGAGCGACTTTCAGATGAACGGAAGATGCACGCTAAATAGCAGTCTTCGCCTTTGAGTTCTCGAATCGCTTAACATCCAGTTTTTGCCACTATCCGGATGATCTACAACAAACGGGCTTGCAAAAATGAATGAACAATGTGGTCATGACCAGTCTATGATAGGTAATACATTCAGCTTCGCGCACCACCTGTGTGATAAGCACTTCGAGAATGTCACGTCATCGTACGATCACGTAGTCAAGCAAGTGGTGATGACCACTTCGTGAGTCTAGATGATGATACTGTTCGCATCCAGCTGGAATTGGATGATTGTGATAACCAACTCGTGAGTAGCATACAGATGGAGCAGACGATCACCGTTTACACTGACTTCACCAATGTCGTGGGATCCGGAGACCCCCGCCAGACTGTTGAGTGGCGCCCAGATCGAGTGTGTAAATCGCCCAGAACGAGCAGTGTGCCACTTACTGATGTCGAGCGGACTGTGGCGGAGAAATGATCATAGAACTGGCCCTTTGTGTCATCGACGTGACAAACAACTAGACGATGAACAAGGAAGAATGCAGCAGGTATATATATATATATATATATAAAGTATTTATATACATATAGCGTATATGTATACATGACGGTATTCCTTTCGCGTGACGATAAAATGTTTCAACCTTATCGTCCACACAGTTGACATTTTGATTATTAGGATAGCTGTTTTCTATGCATTCAATTTCAATGTTACCGCATAGGTATGCCACAACTCACATGCGGACAGAACAATTGAACGTTAAAACCAACTGCATAAACGTTGCCAAGTTCAAACTGCACCTTTTCGGTAATGAGCGCGATTGCTTAGCTGGCCGGGAATGAGCGGAAAACTGTTCGCGCTCTCTAAGCGGATGACCGAACTGTTTCATCAAGTATAACGAAAAACAGCCTGCATATTGAGCTAGTTGGTGTTGCCTAAAAATCGAGCTAGTTCAGTTCGACATCACAGCCAACCCAAAACCTGATTCTAATTGCTTCATTAAACTCACAGTACAATGGTCCAAACCAATTGAAGTTCGTCAGAACAACGTATCCACGTGATCGCAGTCGTACTCTGAGACAATTCTATAGAGCTGTGTGACCCAGTCCGTTTGGTCAGGATAAACTAATCCCAAACGGGTTTACAGCACACACACGTTTACCCGACTCGAAAAAAGAACTCATCAGTTTAAGCCCTCACGCAACATCTGAGTCTCAAACTGTGTGACCTATTGATTCGGTACGATTCGCTTTGTTTATACCAATGTGCCGGCATCAGTTTTAAGCCAGACCACATTCCAGATTGGATCACGACACGTACAGGCATGCGTCTGTCAACTTTGAGCCGGACAGACTGGTGCATTCGACAGAGAGAAATGGATGAAGCGTTTACTGTTTGACAACCTGTACCAGTGCATGTCTTGCAAGTTATGCTGCAATGTCACTGTGACTGAGTCGAGCACAAAGCGGCATTACACTGACGAGCAAGCTATTTTGCATACAAAATGGACAAGATGTTGACAGGATAGTGTGTTCATTCTAGAGAAGTTTCATGAAAAAAATAAGGATCGGCCTTCATCGTTCGAATCAAAAATTCAGTTCCGGACATCCAAGAATCCGTTCAATTTGAATTAGTCCTATTGTGAGAGTTCGTCAAGGGATCCAATGAGAGGATTCACATTCTAGTAATTCGTCGGAATTTTCACGTGAATATCAGGGCCATGGCTTACGGTCATCCGATTACGTAAGATACAAAAACTCATGAATTCATCGGCCAAGACAGGGAGTAAATGTATGAAGATGCCAAGCGTCATGTAATTCGCTGGTGGCCAGTACGGTTGTAAGCATGGCAGCGCATACATCGACAAGACAATCGAGGCGGGTGTATGGCCTAATAATTGAGCATGCGAACATTCATCAATGCATCCGGCACGTATGGATTCTGAGGCAACGTGATTTAATGACGGTTCGTGTTAGATAGTGGATTCACTAGCTAACACTCCAAACAAGCTACCAGTCAGTTAACTGTGAGCAGTTGATTCGATTGGCAACCAGTCTTGCTACCGAACCGTCACTAAACATGTTGACTAAATCGGCAACCTAGAATACTAGTTGCTTGTCCGCATCATATTCTAATCGTACTGATGAGCAGTTGTGTATTCACAGTTTATTCGGGTACGTGCATGTCTCAAATGGTATTCATGATACACCCTACTTTTGGAACAAACTGTGACAACATTCCTTTGAAAATCGACAGATCCAATTCGATAGAATCGTTCGTCGCTTGCATTACTGACTAACGCGGCTGTGGACCAAAGCCACGTGATCAAAGTCAAAAATTATACGCGCACACCTCCAGAGAACATTGATAGCTGTCAATGATGCTTAGATTTCGCAATGTACAAACGGAATCATAGTTACAAGTTGTGTACATAAGAACAGGCGTAAAGAAGCAGGGAAAGCGTTTGGCTAGTAGTAAACAGATATATGTGGTAGTCACGTATTTGAACCAAGTGTCCTAAACACGATTATTTCTAGATCAGAGCTGATTTAGAACCTAATCAGAATATTTAAGAAACCTTACTAACGAGTCGTAAATGAGCATAGTCACTGATTATTGTATTGATGGTAAAAGCATTTGATGTCTGCTAACCACGCATTCTAATACTCATCACAGACAACAACAAATCAGTGGCTATCGCTGATGCTCATCTTCCATCGTGATAATATCAATCATCTTCGTTGTTTCTGTCTTTCAGAGTAAAGCGGAGAAGAATTACAGAACAAGTCAAGCAGATAGGTCTCAAATATCAACAGAAAAAGTACAAAAATGACCTTGGATAAATGACAACGGAGTGCCGATCGAGTATAGCAACAAGACGTCTGTCTGGCCTACGTCTATTTGAATGTTCACAATCTGTCTCGTTAAAAACTCTTGAGTTCTCTTTCTAATTCCAATAATTCCGTTTTACTTTAATCCTCGTGACCCTGATCCTTAGTTTTGGCTGTCAGACTATTTTCAATAAAACTGTGCGAGGAAATATTCTTATGTTTTTGTTCTCAGCGAAGTTAACACACACAGAGTGAGTTGTATATCGACTCAGTGGTCGTAGCTAATCACAGTATCCTGTTTTGTATTTTAGCTACTCGATGGTCAAACTCATCAACTAACATGGCAACATGAGAGACCAACAATCGTGGAGATGTTACTCTGATTTGTCTCGAACGGACTCAATGCGATCGATGGGCGAGCGAATCACAATAACAACAGCACAAACTAACAATCACAAACCGGATGATGATGACTCGGATCCTGAATCAGTATCCCTACTTCCGGAACATCGTACGCAAACAGGACAGTCTAACTCCGGGCTCCGTCCACTGGGTGAGACACCGGGTGTGGAAATGGATGAAGAAGTGGTTATACTGAACCGAAAAGGTTTTATCGACGAGGATCGATTTCTTTCATTGCCAGCCACTAGCAGTGCCACGAAATGTCAAACCAAAGTAGATGGAATGGAGAGTATGTGCAGTCAAAGCCAAATGGGTCAGGTATGTTGTCACTGGAAGTATACAGAGCACGGTAGCCATCGGCGACGCACGTTTTCGTTTCCGCAAACCAGTCGACCGTTTCGGTTGTATCCGCTGCCGCGATCCGAATATGTAAAGCCAGTGTGTGCTCGTTGTGTTACCAGCAGACCACACACACGAGGCACTCAGTTCGGAGATGTCAGACATACGATGAGCCCTCATTCCAATACTTTGTTTGCCGGATTATTTGATTGGGTCAAGGGCTTCTTCAGCCGTCCCGCCTCCCAAGCGACCCATACAATATCACTCGCAGAGGAGAAGCAACGCAGACCACAGGAAACAAAATCCAGATCCTATAACACATCTTCGCAACGATCCAGTTCCGTCCCAGTGGATAAAACCAAAGTATCACGACCTCCTAGTTCGATGATGCCAGATTTATCCAGTCAAGTGGACATCAGTCTAGATTTCCAAACCGATTACAACGATCCATCACGAAGCGCAATGAGCACTACGGCAAACACGTCTCCAACATTCCAAACCGCACTCCAGGCGTCTGGACTAACCAAGCGCGTCGAAACAGCCACTACGTACTACACACCGCACGAACGAATGAAATCAGCACCGGGACCCACAGACACACTATACGGGGTTTTACCGGAGGGAAATGAACCCAGTCCACTCAGAGTGGCGACCGGGATGACGCCATCCATGACCTCAATCTTTTCTGTCGCAGGTACCACTTACCACACCCCTTTAGCCCAACCAGGTACATTTGGCCCGACATTGACATCCGACCGACATACTTCAGAAGGTCCGGTACAGCCAGACAAGAAGAGCAGTAGGTTGGGACAGGAAACAAAGTCTACTGGATTGAATCAAATAGAGAAATCAACACCACAAGGACCGCAATCTCCCACGGGACAAACACACGGGGAAAGTGAGGGGCACCTCGAAAGTTGTTCACCATCAGGAATCACAGATGAGTTCAGGCTAGATGTAGAAGTGCAATTCAGCCTGAAAGAAAAAGAAAAGGATGGGCCCAAGCGAGAGATAGAACGATCAGCGGCGTTGACATCCATCGTAAGCAGTGAACAAACAGGAAGTAGACCAAACACACCGATAAACCAATTAACGAAAGAACAAAGAAACGTTCCAACTTCAGTAGATACAACGGTATCGCTTGAAGTCACGATCTCCCGACCGAATTCGCCTCTGTCACAGATTTACATAGCGAACGATAAGTCAGCTAAGCCTGTGGAAAAACAAGAGCCTGAGCACAACAACTACATCCAAAGTCCACAGGGAATCCATGGGCAAGTTACAACAGATGTTACGCAATCGGCTTCACTAACGGGTATTCAATCAGCTGATGTAATGGTGACTCCGAATCCCACGAGGAAAGCCAAAAAACAGACAAGCATTATTGCTTCGGAACCTGGGATTCAACCCCCGGCCGATTCGAGAACACTAACCCCGACACCACTGGTGATCGCAAACGAACAATCTGACAGATCAGATAGCACAATGGAAGTCGAAAATTTGACTCAACCAAGACCGTACATGACGTTGACTGCCTATGAAATGGTCTCAGCGAGCGAATCCTCAGGAACGGGTCGTGCAAGCCCGGCTGGAAATGTCGACGTACAGATAGCCATAAGGCGAGGAGATCGGCCACTGAACGAACCGACAGTTGATATGACCCAAAAGTCACTAACGCCGTGTGAACCTGTGGATAAAGAGGCAATGGACAATGGGCAACCCGATTCATACTCTTCCCAATCAATAGCATTGATAACTTCAACACCGAATAGGAACACTCAAATGAGAGATGAAATAAGTGACAATGAAGTGGGCATCGAGTCAAGAGAGGGTAATAGGATACCAGAAGGATCTCTATCGATACCAGATGATAACAAATCAGTAAAATGCAAAAAGTCTACGTCAATAGAAATAAAAAAGGAAATTATCATTTCTCATTCCCCTGGGACATCAAACGGAGATGTCATCATTGAAACCGATTTGCAAGTAACAACGCCCGACGTATTCCAAGTTTACGGAAGTGAAATCCCAACCAGATTAGATGGTGAAATCCCAGCGCTGGTGGGTCGAGTAAGAACAAACGAAGAAGAGGACGTTAAATTGCCTGTTGAAACCAAAGAGCAAATCAGTAGGTTCATAGTTGATAAGAAGAAAGCGGTATACAAGACACAACAGAAGCGACCGGACGACCAACAACCATACGAGGAATTCAAATTACAAGAAATATATAATATCCATAGTGACGAGAAACTGTTGACAACAGATTTACAGAAAGTTAGACTTTTGAATTTGGATCCTCAAACGCAGGTTGTTCCTGAACGGGCGGTCAGAAACGATGTGATTTCTGGAACGGATGAGACACAAAGAGTGGCCGATATGCAAAATGAACAAACTGATGAACCAGTACTGGCTAACACTGTCACGGCAGCAGACTTTTACGAAGTTCCTCGATTGGTGAATGCGGTTCAGCGCATGTGTTTAACAGAGGTTGACCAATGTGGACCGTATACATGTAAAGGACAACAGGAATCCAAACAGGAAGCGTTGCCACCACCGGCAATTCAAATAGCATACAGTGAGGCGAACGATCACCTAAATTTGCCCAAATATATGTCACAATGTGAAATAAATGTACCAGAGATGCAATTAGACCTAAACAGGCCACCTGAAATGGAAAAAGAATCTTTAAAATCTGAAAGTGTGTTTAGACAATACACAGCAAAACCAGCGAGAGATGAAGAAAACCTACAACTAGACACAGCGAAAACAAAGGATATTTTGGGACAGAATGCACTGGAACGAGAAGCAAGAGATGAGATGGAGAAACATGCCATTATGAATACAACTGTGAAACAAACCAATGTAGATACAAAGGCAGAAGCCCAACAAACACTGCAAGAGACCACGGCTGCTGTGCCAAAACACAATCCCTCTCCAGACCACGTAGAGGCAATCAAAAATATCACGTATCCGGAAACGGAAGTCTCGGAAGCGATACTAAAATCAACTAAAGAATATGAGCTGGACAGTGAGCTTTGCACGGAAACCCACAATGAGCAAGATAGTCGGAAAGGAATTCGACAGGATGTCTCACAAATTAGGGACCATTTACAACAAACGGAATCTACCACCGATCCGTACGAAGGAGAAAGGATAACGGAAATAGTCCTGACCACACATCCAATACCCATTGGTGCTCGAATATCCGAGAGGCTAGAAACTGAACAGATCGATGTCAATGAAGTACCGCAACAACCTAGGCTTCTTACCGGTCCAAATTCAGAGACGGATTATATGATATTGGAGCAAGAACAATCCTATAGGACGATGACTTTACCGGAACAGATCATTGGAGAAAATGGACAATCAGACATGGAAGAAAATGCGAGGCGCTCTACAACAGTGGCGCATACAAACCGAGATAAGACGCTAACAAGCGATCTGGCACTTCCGAAAGACATGGCTAAAATGACTGGCTTGCTCCCGTTTGAGGAAGACAAACTAGATAGCGTGGCGTTGAACGTAAAATCGAGCACGCTCGCTTTGACACATAAACTGACGGAGGAACAGGAGCCGTACTCAAGTCAAGTTCTGTCCGAAGTGAAACTAATCAATCCGGACACTTCGCATGAGAAACAGGAAGTGGAAGGAGGGAAAGCAAACGAAGCTAGAGGGTGCCTGTCTGAGACTGCTTTGCCGGAAGTGCACAAAACAGCCGACCAGACAGAAATGGAGGAATCCATCAAAGTTGTGATAGCAGATGAAACTTCCTATCCCAACGAGACTCCACCTCATAAAGTTGAATGGACAAACGTCGGGCTTTCGGCAGAATTGACGTCTCAGTCCGAAGCAAAGACAGAACTGCACCAGCAAGTGAAAATGTTTGTGAATACTCAGATGAAGATACAACTGGAATCGGATGATCACAAGCAACCAAGTGAAGTTGAACAGCAGAAACAACTGCCAGGAATGGAGGATAAAGATGAACGTGTTCCAATTACTGTGGAATCCGCACAAATCACAAAGACGCATCAAGAACACATGGGGACACCGATGAATGAAGCCCCTACGATCGAGCAACGCACAGGTCCTGTTTTTGAGAGTAATATAGTAAATAGGACAGAGGAGATCCAAGTGGAGATTCGGATATCGGAGCCGATGCTAGAGGAATACACAATGAAATGGGAATGTGAACCGATAGTCGAAGTAACCGTGGAGGTTCAGCTACACATTAGTCTCGCCGAAAATATGTTTACTTCCCGAGAATTCACACAGAAGTTGCGCGAGCCATCTGGCACTCTTCGACTGGAGAGTATACAGGAGAACTGGATAGAGGCGACTGCAGAAAAACCAATCGTAAATGATTTGTTGTCACTGCCAAACAACCTGGATCAGGTCGAACTATCCACGCAAAATAAGCCCACTGGTGCGCAACCGAGCCCGATCGATGACACGGAGAAAGCTATTCAATCATCTTTGCTTCCAGCCGAAATTCAGTGTAAAATGGAACCTGAGGGTGGTAGTGAAGCACCGACATTGCAGCTCAATTTCAAGGGTTCCATAGAAGTTATAACAAAGCCTCCAGACTGGAACGCGATCGACTTGACTGTTTCGACGAAGACGAAAGTGAGAACCGATACTTCGAGGGCAGTGGCGAGAATGGACCATTCGACAGATAAAGAGAACGATATATACGCCACAGTAAGCAGTGAAGTGATTGATGCTGTACGAGACAATCCAGCAGAACGGAATGTGCGTTTGAATAACGCGGAGGAAGGCAAAATGATTAGTTGCAAGGCAGACGTCTCAATAAGTCATGAATGGAATGCTGCAGATAATACCTTGGCTGTTTGGTCTGCTGTCAAATCAAGCAGAACAAAAGACATGTTGCAGTCACCCGAAATGAGCTCTAGAGAGGACATGACCTCTCCAGAGACGGTGATAGCTACTCCGTCCAAACCGAATACAACAGGAACAGTGGAATGCGAGCACACTGATGGTCAGCAGATGGAGTTGAAAAATCGGTCGGAAAGTTGTCTCCCGCATACCGAGCAGTCAGGGTCAAGACGACAGGAACCAGCATGGCAAGAAATGAGTACACCTAAACCCGCAGAAATACAGAAACAAAAACTGGAAAATCAGAAAGAATCATGGACCCAATTTGAACAAAGTACTAGCCTGCTTCCAGAACAGGGCTCAATTCTATCACTTAAGGACCGATCGTTCACCGAGGACGGTTCCGGAAAATTGAGCCCATTAGAATTGTTGGGCGGAGGTAATTATGTAGTCGAATGGGCAAACAGCGACCGCTTAATTACCGAAAGAGAAGGATCAGGACGTGACATCGATATCAGTTTCCGCGGCAAACGTGAAGAACCAGTTAAACTTGTGATTCAACCGAAATTCGAAGATAATCTACTTCAAATTGTGGACACCAAAGAAAGCAAGCGAATGGAAAGTGAAGAATTCGGACCGGTTACACAAACAAGGTCGCATGTGAATGACGGGGGTCTGAGACGACAATTATCGAATCAGAGTGAGGTAGTCGATCAGCAATCAGCGATAGACATGGAAACCAGCAAAGAGCCACAAACTATGGTTATCTCCGGTGAACATGTTCAAGAACAAGTGACAAAAAAAATTACGGAAGAGTCACAAATGGTAACTAAACCGAATGATGCCGGTCCATGGGAGATAGACGAATCTGAACAGCTAGAATTAATTCCGGCTAACAAACTAAGCGTTGAATCAAGTCCAAGCATCTACTTTACAGCACTGAGTAGTCAACCAGAGTTACACAAAACAGGAACCACGTCAGCGGAATCAGACGTCCAAATGGAAATGACGCAAAATGAATTCGAACCAAACGACGTAATTCAAGGACATGTTTATGCATTTACAACAGACGGTGAACCCGATATTCGGACAAAAGTGCTCAAGGATAACAAAGTGGCCAGTGATCGTGAACAACTGGCAGACAGAGAGTCCGCAACCTTTTTGACTCCACTGCCCCTAACGGATCATGGAATTGTTGGAACTGAAAAATCATTTGCGGAACAACAGAACTTACAAGAACAGCAGGAACATTTGGGTAAGTTCGAGCCCAATTCCCTAGATTCTGGAGGAACGAAACGAACGTCAAAGAAAGTACTGCACGTGGTCACGGAACAAGCCTCGACGGAACATGAAAAAAACGTTCTGAGTGCACCGGGCACAATCAAATTAGACGTACAGTTGAATATAAAACAGATACAAACATTGGAAATTCTGCCAGATAGCTTAACATCACTGGAAGCCCAGGTCTGTGTTCATGCGCAACTGACCGAAGTTGAAAGAATCCTAGCGAAGAGCGACGTGTGCGTGCAACTCTCGGAAGTACCGCAGAATATGGGAAACTTCACTGAGATATCGAATGGGACTGAACAAGTGAGCGACACAGCGTACTGTAGCAGACCGGAATCCGAACAGGAAAAAAAATGTATCGAAACAATGGACGTAATCACGCGTGACCTATACCCATTCTTAAGTCACAGCACTGAACAGATCGCGGTAAACATAAGAATAAATCGAAGTGGAATGGGCTTACGAAGAACAGATGCTGACGACGAAACAAAACAATTACCCATTGTCACGGAATCCGTGGAAGTCACACACACTGATGACGGCCGAACGGAAGAAGCCACACATGCGGATTTCGCCTCGAAATTCAGGCAACATGGCGAGACCTCAAACTATCCGATAAACGATTACAACACAGAAAACGAAGTCCACTGTGAGCAGCCAACGGTCTATGCTGTAGAAACGGGTAAGGCTTTCGTGAAAAACTTGCGTGATTTAAGGATGGAACTGCAAAGTTTTGCCGAAGAGAAGGTCACCAGTGTATTGTCTATGCGGCTGTTTCACTCAACGAGATTGGTTCGTTCTGCCAGCACAGACGTACAGGAAAAAAAATACAACTGGTCTTCGGAAATTTCGCTTGAGACTAGTTCTCGTGCAGGAAGCAGCCTGTCATTTCCGAATTACACAGACACAGGTGATGTGAAGGGCAATCCGAATCGGCAAATACTTTACGCACGCGCAGAACAATCACCGACCGGGTGTGCTGTGAACTACAGAGAAACGGAACGAGCGCAGTCGAGTGCTGGAAGGCCCAGTAGTCCACTGGAATGGTCACTTGCTTCAACTGTTTATGTGCCCTACTCTAACCAGACAACAAGCTCGGACAGCGCATTACCAACATCACCGACGGGACACAAACTAGCTCAAAGATCAGACACACCAATCTGTATTGAGCGCTACAAACAACCAGCTACTCTCCCGTCCAATCATAATGTGGAAAAGAATATCTCACACCGAGAATACAGTAATAGCAATCTACCATCACCGACCGACAAACCAGAATCGGAGAAGCCGAGTAGTTCAGCAGGCCCGATACACATTACCATATCCCAAAAAATTCAGCAAGGCGGCCAACTGGTAAAAGATGAGAATCTATCGTACGTAATAGACTCCAACACGGAGCCGAGATCAGTAATCAGCACAACCCTGCTATCGGACACGAGGACGGCACAAGAGGAGGCAACTAGACCGAACTCACCCACCGAAGATCCGTCCGTAATTGAGTCGGAAATCAATCAGCTCACACTGGCTCGTCAGCTGACCGACAGCGCACTCAATAAAGCGATCAGTAGGCTTTGCACAACAACACCTACTAGTATATCGCAAACCGTACCTCCGGGGCCGGGAATTGATTCGGCTGAAGATGGCGAGTTCGTTACGGTCGGCAGAGTAGCTAAAGTGATGACAGACGGTAACGTGCACATGACATCTAGTGTAGACATACGCGAACAGACCCGAAGTCCGCTAACAATAGTTTTGGGTGCAGTACCACAGAGTAGTGTACAAATGAGCCCTACCAATTCTCCACTGTCAACTCAATCACCGAGCACTGTCATCCCACAGGGTCGTATGGAACAGAATCGGCCAAACAGAGGAACTAGTGTGTCTATGAAAACAAGCATTCGTATGAGCTCACCCAAAAGGCATGTGACAAGTTCCTTGAGCACACACGTTTCGATAGAACAGGACACAGCGCGTTCGGTAACTCAGACGGGTAATATGGTCAGCTCATCTTGGGTGAACAATTTAAGCACAGTTGACAGAGAGAATGGGACCACTGAGGACCAACAAAACGATCTGAAAACCACGATGGGCATTCGTTTAGCGACCAAAAGTTGTTTAATAGTGGGATCCCAGGTTGTTCCACAAACACCAACAGGTCCACAACTGGCTCTAACCGGGAGAGTGGAATCACCACTTTCGGAAAGGATAAACTCACCAGAATCTAGATTGGTCCACAACACACAGGCAACCTACAGCCATACAGGAGTTGACTCACAAACAGCGATATCGGAAACACAAGAAATGTCAGTTAACGTAAACACCACGGAGCACAGGTATTCAGGTGTGAAAACTCTCGAAGAGCCACAATGCCAACTATTCACGTCACTGGCTGTGTCTTCACCAGCGATACCTACATACTCTGGTGGGCGTGATCTGGTATCTCCTGATCAAGAAACTGGGGGACCGACAAGACAATGTGGTCAGTCAGTTTCTATCACACAAGAATTTATCATTACAAAAGGAATGTCTGTAGGGAACCTGAGAGCTGATAATATGTTAAATGGAAGCACGATACCGATCAGCAAGCCCGTTGGGAAAACAGAGGCAGGCGATTTGTCTAATGCGCCTAGTCCATCAATTAAACCAAGTATTGAATTTTCGCCAGATAGAACTTCAGTTCCCGAAAGCCCGACAAACGCGCCACGAATCAGTCCCAAACCAGATGAGCCACCAGTTGAGCTGTCCGCATTTAGTTTTCTCGTATCTCTACCCGAAACTAGTCCACGGGAGAGTACAAAGCAGACCAATGTGACCACAGAATTAAGTGAAACCGTGCAGCAACCGGAAGCAACAGGCCCTTGGTTGGACACAATGACATCGAAGAAAGAAGCACTGGAGGAACAAATCGAAGGCGCTTATCTGGTACTGTCCGACGAGACAAACGCAGAACAACCAAATGCGACTACCATTTCTAGTCTCAGAGTGGGTAGCGAAGTGGATATACCATTCAGCCCATCACCTGAACCCACTTATGATTTGCCAGATATTCTGAGTCCGCTTTCAGGAGAAACATTCAGCTACGGAGTCATGAATGACAAGGTGCAATCGGCACCGGGAGCATTGAACGAACAAATGTTGGCAATGGAACAAGAACCATCGGTTGAAGACGATACCTATCTGGGTCGCACAGAATTATCTCCAACACAAGATGTCAAAGATGTTCTCAGACCAGAAGAAACAGAAAGCTCGCAGAACAAGCAGTTGCATTTCGTCAGTCATGCACAGATGAGCAATGAAGAGGTAGACACCACGAAAGAACAGATCAAAGACATGGATGAAGTATACAGTCCCAAACTAGGAGTAACCGGAGAAGCATACATGGAAACAGCAGAGGGAAGCCGAATACCAGTGGAACGTTCCGTGAAGGTGATCTATTTCGGCAGCACAGAAGCAGAACCCAATAAGACCACGTACCATATTGAAGTTATCATCGGTCCAATGGCGGTAGATGGTGAAGCCATTCCAATAGGACAACTGAGCGATACAAAAACCTCAGTACCGGAAGATTCCCGAGAAATTGTGACGATCAGCAACACCACTGTTTCCCCACCTGATAGGTACGATGTAGAATCATACGTTCCCATAAGAACAAGTGAAAAGGAAATGATACAAGAACAAAACCCTCAACCACTGGACCCTATTGAGGAAATGAACCTGAGCACGGTCAGCCAGATTGCTGACATCAAACCTGAAGAGAAGCCACACGAATTTCGTCCTCTCGTGGGAACGGGAGAGCAACAGAAAATTGAAGGTGGTGAGCCCTCTGGAGAGTCGACAACAAATGCTGAGCCGCTGGAACATACAATAGTAACAAAAGTAGACACCAATGTCATGTCACAAGCGCAGTCAGTTGATGCTGAAGTTAAGGCGGGAGAACAAAGCCTGGACATTATATCGGAACCCACAAATAGAACAACCTCACAGATAGATGAATGCACCGTCCACGATTTGGTGGACACAGTTGTCTCAAGAACAGACGCATCTGAACTGGTAATAGAGACAGGCGAACAACACAAAGAAAACACCAACACTTACTCAACAGAAATGGTCATAACTCTTCCGGAAGGGATGACATTGGCAGAGCTTAAAACACCGATGATGACATTAGAGATAGCAGTGAAAGTCGCGGAATACGGACGCAAAGAGATTGAACAACCCGTGAGAAGCGATGAGCAAGCGGCCATCTCAGAGGCTATGAGCCAGGTGCTCATCAACCCGACCGATCTTGAGGTGGACATACAGGGAGAACAGCTAATACAAACCGGTGAACAAGAGCACCAAACAGCAGAGGAACAAATCGAAGGGACAATGCCTATACACACCACACACGTATCCGGAACAACCCAGGGCCCGGAGTCCGAGATAGGGGTGAACGCTGCTAGCATGGCCGGAGTGATTGGTGAACAGGAAATGAAACACACGCAGGAAACCATTGAAAGTCTGCCAACATCGATAGACGGTGAGCCAACAAATAGACTGGCCTCTAGTGAACAAATACAGGATACGCTGGCTGCTGCTGAGACCATACCGTTTACAGAAACACCCAAAGAGGGAGGTCAAGCGGGCGAGACAGCTGAAGAACAAGAGGAGAATACGGTTGCCATGCAAATGGATACACGGTTAGAACAACCGATACAAGAAAGACAGAGAGACGCGGATTCGAATAAAGCAGGTGGACCTGCAACATGGCAGGTCGAACGTGGCCAGAGTGAGGAACACGTTCAAGTCAAGCCATCTGAGAAACCCACTGTATCGGAAACGGCTGTGCTAGAAGACACCATGGCCGCGACAGATTTAGAACCGGTGACAGAGAGTGAGACACATCAACAACTAGTGGAAGCCGATCAACTGGAGATAAGATTGAGTTTGGCACAAGAGGCTGATCAGCATCATCAACCAGGGCAGAGCAGGTTGACCGGTGAGTTGGTGGAGGAAAAGTCGGTCACTGAAATAACAGAAGCGGAAATGGACAAACAGATGGAGCAAACTGCCGCTGAACAACCCAGTCAATTACAGTTGGCACGCACAGGACAGAATGATGGCGCGACAGTGACAGGATATAGTCAAAGTGAACAACCACAAACACAACAAATTTTGATAGCGCACTGTACCGAAGAGCCGGGCAATGAAAAGATCGAAATTACACAACAAATCAGTGATGTAGAGTCTACAAGTCAACATCCACGCATAGAGAGCAAATCCACAGTTACATACGTAACTACAGAATTTACGGCCCACATGAAACCTGGTGCACAAATGGAGATCTCCATCAAGAGTATGCCCAGTGCCGTCCCAGAACAGTCTGCCCAGGAAATATACCAATTGGTTCCCGGTAGCAGCCCTGCACAAAGTCAAGTTTTGCCAAGCAGTGATCGGAAGGATGAGAAGCTAGAGGAGACTAGCGGGATGGTGGAAAACATTGCCTCCAGCGCATTGATGGGTGAACGAACCAGTAGTCTGAATGACTTACGAGCTACGTTAAAACAAGAGGATTTTGAAGACGAACAGTTAGAGCAAGCGGAAGGCAAGGATGAACAAGTGATCGGACTTACTGTTGGAGCGAGCCGAGAGGGTACTTCGGTTGGAGAAGTCTTTCCAATTCCCCAAGTAGCCGAAGCCAACCTAGGCTCAGGTGGATCGGGAATGATAGCCGGCTTACGCAACATGGACATTCGCGATCCGCAAGGATCCGAGATTGATGAACAATACGCACAACTTGAAGTGCAAAAGTTAGTACAACTTAGTCAACCGGCCGCCAACAGTTTGGAAAGAGAGGTTACACAGACTGATGGAATGGTTTTACATGGAGTAGCTTCAGAACAGAGTGACATTCAGATCGCGCATCCGATGAAGGTGGAGGCAGAACAGCTATTAGCTGAATTACTTGAAATCGGAGGCGAATCTAAACCAGTAAACATGCTTGTGCAAATGGCTGAGAAAATAGTCCAACTACCAGACCCAATGCGAATACAACTGACTGAGTGTGCGAAAGAGAGACGTGTCGACGAGACTGACGAGGGGACCGAAATGAAGCTGGAAAAATTAGACACGGTGATACGGCTTGCAGAACGAGTGGATTCAGCGCTGGAAAAGGCAAAAACCCAATTTGTGTCGCAAGTGAAGACAGAAGCCACTGTGAACACGAAAGAAGCTCGAGACGTGTCAGAACAGTTGGGCACTACGCAACCACTGTCGGCCAGTCCCACGGAATGGATTTTGGAACTTTCGGAAGATGAACGTAAGCGGCTTGAAACTGCTGCGAAATCCGTCGAAGGCATGGCCAGTCTTACTAACGAAGAGCTATCAATGCTAGCTGAAGAAGCCAAAATAAAACTGGCCACTGGTGGGGATGACTTGTCCACTGATGAGAGGAAGCGACTTGAAGGTATAATTAAAATGGTTGAACAAATGAACGAGATATCGGATATCGAGAGAGAAAAACTGATTGCAAACTTAAGGGAAATGCCAGAACAAACTTCGGAGTTGACTACGGAATCACGGGGTCCTTCCGACATAGACGCCAGTGCCGGTGTGAGAGAACAGATAACTGATGGGCCGATTGAATTTGTTGAGCCACAACAACCATCCCCTTCGACAAAAGTGGAAATATCACCACCGCCAGAACCACTGTTAGCCGAATTGCTCCAGTTG
Organism: Paragonimus heterotremus; assembly: GCA_013368495.1. Lineage (NCBI taxonomy): Eukaryota > Metazoa > Platyhelminthes > Trematoda > Plagiorchiida > Troglotrematidae > Paragonimus > Paragonimus heterotremus. The sequence goes on along the minus strand of LUCH01003708.1, from coordinate 20,275 downwards.
GGAAGTACATTATCCTTGGAAGAAGTGGTGACCAGTATGGCCAAGAGAATAGCCTCACTAACAGATTTGGAGAGAAAAGAGCTTAAGGAAAAGGCTAAACAAAGACAAACAGATTTGAACGCCCAAACAGACGAAGAAAGGGAGAAACTTGAAGCGGTGATAGAACTCATGAAGAAAATAGACATGGCATTGAATGACGCGAAAGCCAAATTTATATCCCAGGTGATAGAAGAGTCTTCGAGCCCACAGGTCAGTGTAAGCGGTTCAGATATGAACAAAACGTGTTCAAATAAGTCTGTCGCAAGTGATCAAGGAGTCTCACACAAGAGCACAACTCTCCGGAAGGTACTATCCGAATTGAGTCAAGAAGAACAAGCGCGACTGAGAGCTGCTTCAAAATCACCCGAGGGACTGGCCAGTCTGACTAAGGAGGAAAGAACTATGCTAGCCGATGAGGCAAGATCCAAATTGACTAACGAAGGCGCTAGGCTGACAGAGGATGAGCGGAGAGAACTAGAAGCCATCGTCAACACAGTGGAGGAAATGCGGACAATGACGGAGAAGGAATTGGCTGAACTTACTGTCCGGATGAAAGGGCAATTGTCCGAAGCAACATCGGAACAAACCGGCGATCCGCCGGGCCCATCAGTGATGGAAACTAGTGTGGCGCTGATCAACCAACTTGAAATCGGACAACAGCTGAGTGGTGCTGAAGAAATCAGAATTACACATACGTTCACTATCACAACTCCAACGGAGATGTCCGAACCGGACAAATTGGAACAAATGGAGGCAGGAGAATTAGGGGCTCTAGGTACTCCACTTGGCCCCTCGGCAACGGAAGTCGGTGTTATTCAGATAGAGCGGATAACGAGTGGGGCACAGTCGGAAACAGCACACGAAATGTCCAGCCCTGGTTCGGATATGCAACCAATAAACTTGCAACCGGTTGGTACTAGCAGTGCGGGGTCAGAATCAGCAAGTCAAGGACATGAAAAACTCAATCTAGCTGTCAAATTGCTTTCAATGTCGGAAGAGGAACGAAGAGATTATATTAAAAGCATCGCAGATCGCTTGAATGACTCAACTAGAGTACTGACCGACGCAGAAACAGAATATCTTTGGGAAGCACTGAACATGGCAAAGCAAATCTCCGATATGACGCCGGAAGAAAGGGAAGCGCTGGCAGTAGAGACCCAAAAACAACTTGCCAGGAAGGAACAAAGTGAACAATCTGAGATCGAGATTGGACCGGGATCAGAGGTGTTGGAATTGAGTGTACGGTCCACTGAGGTCTCAAGACTAAGCAGAACAGCATCCAAACAAACATACGACATCGCCCCGGGGAAACCTATCATGGACAAATCGATAGACAGCCCTATGGCTAGAGGCCTCCAAGAAGAGTTGAGCAAGAACACTGATTCAACTGCTTTTGACGATGATATAAATCTAAAAGAAGCACCTACACAAGTACCCTGCCAGCCAGAGGTAGATTCGATCATGGGCTCACCTAATCAAACAAAACGACGGAAACGAGGACGGCGAACGCAAGAAGACTCGGATAGTTTGGACCGACATTACCGTTCTGTAATCGGTACTTATCGACGCGTTTGTTGTAGGCCAGAATCTCATCGTTTCTCAACAAACACAATGAAACGGTATCACCGAGCTCAAAAGATCACGTCTGTTCTAGATGCTCTCATTCTGGATACTATTCGCTTCATGAAACGACGCATTCCCCCATCATCTGGATAAAGGAGAACTACAACATATATGGATTGGCAAACCCGTACAATGGATGATCGTGTTGATAACGCAACATCTCCCAAATAACTAGCAAACAGATCACATGAAGTGAGAATCAATATATCACATGTATTGCAATCACAAACAAGAGAACTGATTAGCCATGTACAAGCTAATTACGATGAATGCGATTCCATCCATTTTATTCATCCGGACTTCAGTTTGCCATCACCTTTGTGCTGTAAAACAAAAGGTCATATTTACGTTCCGCAAACTGTCCCAACACACAGCTTACCATGTTACAATCCACCGTATTGGTTGGAATATTCGATTTTTGTTCTTCTTCTTCATCAGTCATCTGCAGATAAGAAAGACAATCCGATCAGATGGATTGTTATGAGATATATGTATCTAACGTATGCGGAATGACAGTATTCTTGATGATTGTAAGCAAAACCATAGTTAAGCGTCATTGGTTACGTATCAAATCCAAACACCGTGCAATGGTACACAGTTTGCAATTGATCTAGTTAATCGTAATGGGCAGACACCACAAGGGTTCGATAGCGTGTGACACAACAGGATATATTCTGCCAGATTGTTCCTGCCCAAACAGGACACTAGAAATACATTGAACTCTGAAAAATCGGTGTTGTAACCTTGAGTCCGTTTACATAATCAACCGGAAAATGTCCCAGGCATGTACAATTTAAAGAGAGAATGTATCACACATACATACCAACTTTATCAAATCCATCGGTGTGCTGACACACAAGATGAACTCGACGCATGCACATGTATACATGAGACTAAGATGGGCATCGATTAATCGAGTTTACAGTCTCAGAGTAGATGACTGGTAACAACACTGACGAACAAACATATGGTCCTGGTTGAGTAGAAAATTCAAAAGCTTATTTACTTTCGGTATGAAGCATGACAGTAGTAACTTTTCGGAATATCACGTGGTTTTTGAAGTTGGATGGGAACAGTTTATGCACGATAACTGCAAATGCACTGTTATCGACTTTTGATATATGGTAGTCAATGATTATAACGCTCTCACGAAGAGAGAAGCAACAGAAATGGAAGTTCGATGTGGAAATGACAGTTGAAAATCAGGTGCTTAGAGTAGTTGACTTAGATGGTCACATGAACAGATACATAACCACTTGACTAAGCAAGCAAACGCAATAAATACTAATCAGCTTCATTAGATATCCTGATAGACAGCAGAAAGTAATATCATTTCACGAATTTGATGAATCTACCAAAAACAAACGATATATGTAGATTACGGAATTGATGGAAAGCAACCTCTAGTTACTTCCGCCTGAAGTAGATCTATTCCATAATCGTAATAGAAATTGCACATCAAGTTCTTTGATGACAGGCAGCATTACATCGACAACAAATATGTCGAAAAAAAGAGACTTACAAGTTTTCCGGTCTCAGATATCTGCCTTACCAATGAAGCTGTTGAAGTGATGGACATGATCTAATGCCTTAATCCATTCATCTATTTCAGAGTTCTATTTGACAGGCCTAAATTGAAGTTAATGTACATTCTGGGGATGAGAGGAGCTCGAAGATGTTTTAGCTGTGATGTTGATGAACGCAGGGTTATCGGCAAAAGCTCCAGGAAGAAATTAATACCAAGGGAATAATTCAATGCTGAGTAAACAAGAGGTAATCAAGAACCGGTGTTGTGATCCAAGAACGCGGACGGCACAAAGGTTGTTTATTCGACAAAGCAATACATGAGTTAAGCGTTTAAACAAGACCAGAAACAAAACCACTCATTTGCACGCCGTATTCGACCCAAGACCGTCTCGGCTGCTACAGACGTCAATTCTCAGTTCTTTTAAGTAGCAGGGACCATTATGAGCGATGCTGTACTCCGATGTTCCTTCCTGCTTCTTTCCTGTGGCTTGTACGATGTCAAAATATATGCTCTGGTCCTACTGCTGAATAGCAGCTGTATGATTAGTATAATATGATCGCTCATCTTCACTGAACCAGTACAAAATTAGATCAGCCAAAAACAAGCTAAGTTAATTTTACTGAGCTCAATTAGCACTGTTAGAAACATTTGTTCAACACGACTACTATGGATAATAGACCCACAAACAATAAAAAGACAAAATCTTCACTGGTTTAGCCTCTACCATTTATGATCAAACCGTTAACGGATAAGTAACGTGCCAAATTTGTTGATTAGGAAGTGATCCATTGATGAAAAATCCGCGTTTTTCTTATGATGAGACTATCTTGAACATCCACAATCGGCGTCTATTGATACCGTTTAGATAGATTAACTTTTAATTAACGGCAAGACGACGTAAAATATCTTCCTCGCTTAGGTTCGTGAAGAGATGTGACAAACTATTCATTTCCAAACCAAAAAACGTTGGTCCCCCACCAGCATGTGGGAGAATAGAAAAGATGAGAAAAATCGATGAGTGATTAAATAACGAAAATTTAACAACAAATCAGACGGATTATGCATTGGAAGCCTGCTCAGAAAGTTAGGTTCACAAACAGAACAACCTGAAGATACGCAATCCAATAAAGTTAAGAAAATAGGAGACCTTAAGGCAGGTAGGTTGATAAGTCCGATTAAATTAGAACTCAGATTTAGATGTATCATAAAACTGGGTTAGACGTTACATTTCTTTCCATGGCCTCAGATACAATCGCGTGCCTGACGGTAGCATGGTTAGAGCTGCTGTACATCCTGGCAATATCTCACCCCATAAACAACCATGAATACTCACAACACCATTAATTCCATACTTCATCGGCCGTCTCGTAATAATATACCAGGTCGCCCTATCTGCTGCATACAGTAGGGCGGATAGGCGAAAACATTCCACTGTTGAACCCTTTTTCACTGCCCTATCAAATTTGGTTTTCAGGCTCCCCCCGGACCCCTACTTCTAGTAATTACTCTGCAGGTCCCATGACAGATGTATCTAATCATAGTAACACTGTGCCGGTAAGTACCGTCTCTTACCATTCAGCTTCAGGGCTTCTTCGTCTCTTGCTTAGATTTGAAATGCGAGGTAATGTCGGGATTTTCAAGGTTCGCGCTCTAAGACAAATAGACCAATAGACTGCTCTCACACAAACGTTAGACTCCCTGAATGTCGATGTCAATCTTTGGAACTAACAACACCCGCATTGTCTGCCCGATACTGGTTATACACTTCGGGTGACTACGGCCACCACCACTGGTCAAGCTGGAGCAAGTATAGTCCACGGTACGATAGCCTCAGACGCATCGGTAGATTGAATTCCTATCACCAGTAGACTGCACTGTCCGCCTGGCAAGTTCAATTACAGATAGCTCTGGATGCAAAATCTTTAGAAATTTATTCACTGTGTCTGTTTATGCTCCGACTAATTGTGGTGACGTTCGCGTCAAGGACGCCTTTTACTCAAATCTAGCCACTTTCCTTCGGTCGACACATAGTTCTGATACAGTCGTATTGACCAGAGATATGAACTTCCGGGTCGACCGCCTCGGTGTGGCCGAGTCTTGTTTAAGTGGTAGGTTTGAGACAGCATCACATCACTCACATAATAGTGGGTGGCTGTTGCTGTTGTGCTCCAAACACAGGTAGTTTCTGGCCAGCATCAGTTTTAAGCATCGCGCGCGTCATTTTCAAACTTGGCACCCCCTCATTCAAATCAGCTCTGGATTCAGATAGACCACATAGACGTTACTTATAGGTAGCGGGGTTCCATTCAGGACTGTCATTCTTAATGGAGCGCATACCTTGATTCAGATTATGCGCTAGTACGTTGTCGTTTTGTTCTTACTTTTTTAGGGCAACAATTACACAGCCAGCAACGGCTGAGTGTTGAGAAACCGGTTATATCGTCAGTGAAGCATAAGTACCAGACTAGCTCAGAAAGTAGGCTTAGCAATCCTCACCCTGAAGATTCTAACAGTTGTTGGACCGAAATCTCACAGGTCATTCATGAAGCAGGTACGGTCGTTCGTGGGTTGAACATGAGATCTCAGGGCAATCTATGGAACTGTTAGATGCCAGAGGAAACATCCTTCCTGGCAGTTCACATAACAAGTTTATGAGGGGTATCCGTAGGAAGTTCAACCGTAGCCTGAATGCCGACCGTGAGGCTTGGTTAATGGAGAAAGTTAATGGAATGGAAACCGGCTTTTAACAGGGAAGCCGCCAGTTCCTCGAAAATATTGTGTGACAAAAAGACTAACAAAGTACACTTGTGAGTGATCTTCACTGTCACCATGGTCATGTACTTCTCCGGTCTCCGTGATTGTTCTCAGCCGTCGTGACAACTGTTGTTGTCATCCGGACTACACGCCTACTCGGCACTGTCTATGCTTTTGTCAGGTCCATTCTTTTGACCTATAAATAGGAACGGTTTTGTGACCAAGTTGTCTTCGGCTGGGCGACATGAAGAGGCTTTGTTTGAAGGCCAGTCTTTTCCCTGTGTTCATGCGGTAGCCTCGGGTGGATGGGTTGACCGGGAACACACTAAATGATCGCGTATACTCCGTCGCTTATTACCGTTGACAGTCGTTCCGTTATCCGCCGTTTCATTGACCGTTATTCTCTTATTTGTTTACGCGCTCGCAGGCCGTAAATCCAGTTACAACACATGCATCAGGGAACACTGGCGGACTTTTCAAGTCTACCTGTGCCACTTGTTCAAAACAGATAACATACTCATTCCTAGTGAGTCCAGAAGGTTAGAAGGTTGAGGCCCAAGTTAACTAGTCTCCACATTCCATCGTTACTGTCACAAACTTGCAATGTAGAATCTTCGTCGGTGGATTTCGGATCACTCATTAAAACTGATATTTACTACCACATTTCGGTTCGCAAACGCAATACGGCTACTGGTCTCGATCACTCCGTGCCAGCACCTTGCAAAAATAATGGGTAGGTGTTACTGAAGGCTTTGATTCACTTGTCTCAAACAGGCAGGTTTTCGATCTCAACGAGGATGTATAGATCACACTTTCACTCTTTGTCAAGTTTTGGAGCAGTGTCATGTGGACCGCTTGCCATCAATCACCGTATTTCTCAACTATAAAGGTGCGTTTGATTCGGTGGATCGACTAACATATCTAGAGTAACCTAAACACAGGGATGTACCGATCAAGTGTGTGAAAATACTGTCGGCGCTTTATTCCTATACGTCAGCTCAGTTTAGTGTTTACGATCAACTGTCTGACAGTTTCAGCACCAGGAGCAGCGTACGTCAAGGTTGTCCACTTTCATCACGTTTGTTTGATTTCATCACAGACAAAGTAATGGAGGATTGTCTCCGGCAGTCACCAGATGCCAACGTGGACCTCTTACCTGATGGAAGGCTGACTGATCTTCATCATGCTGACAACAGTGTTGTTTGACAACGATTATTGAGATTTGATATTGGACAATGAAGTTGTGGAGGTTGTTGGACGGTTTATATACTTGGGAAACTGTATCTGTGGCGGCGGAGGTGAAGGGAATGAATTATAAACACCTATATCTAAGGCTAGCACGGTAACCGCCAATTTAGAGTATCTTTCTGAAGTTTAGAGGTCGTGTATATAAGCCGGTTTGGATGGCTGTATTACTTCACGGCAGCGAAACGCGGTTGTTCAGAGTAGAAGACGCAAACCATCTTCAACCATATGATAATCGATGTTTGCGTTCGATCGACTGCATTGTATTGCAGCAGCGCGGTTAGAAAGCGAGTAGTTGGCAGTGATTGCCAAATGAGTACCTTCATTTAATCCTTATGTTTACACAGGTTTAGATGGTTAGGCTGCGTATTAACAATGCCAGCTGGTCGTCTGCCACACTGGACATCCTCTGCCAACGCTGCGGCCACTTCGCATACGGAGCGAAGTAGACAGACGAACTGGAGTGGAGAAACGAAGTCGTTCACCAACAGGTTCGTCTGACGGATTAGAACATTCGCGAGTCGCACATTCTTCGGTTGGAGACGTTAGGTGAGAGGGCAGTTAATGGAGTTCACTGGCGTGAATGTTATCGTTGTTTGGCTGAGTTGTCTGTGAATTAAGTTAAGTTGATGATACGGGGTAGTGAAGGCCGAAACTAGGCTGCCTTACTGAAGATGTCTTACGTTCAGTTACGGTTCAGTTGTTTGTTTATAAGGTATATGCACCCTGATGCCAAATGTTAGAGCACAGGCATAAATGTTTTAATAATTAGCTTCCATCCCTTCCTTTCTTGTCTTATGGCCGGTGGTCGGCTTTTTTCTCGATCGTCACATGGAAGCCAGGCATTAGCGTTAACCGTTAATGGTATTTTAGAGACGATTGTATCAAAAAGGATAAAAATAGGTAAAATAAAGCTGAATAAAGGGCTAGAAATGCTGTGATTGTCAACACACCATTAACTGTGACACGGTGCCAATCGGGGTGGCTACCATAACCCGTGATTTAAATGATCACTGGGTCCCCAACCAGGTAGGCAACATCAAATCATAGAAATTAACGAAACAGTTGGAGTCTTTATATTTTGTGAACAGGCTTTCGCTTGATCCTCCTCCCACGGTTTTACCCAACTGTTGGTGACCTAAATATATAGCTTCCAGTATGGGAAACGCCCAGCTGGTGTGTGAAATATATTGCCCAACCATCGGAGGCTGTGTAGCTAGAATATCTTGACAGTTGATCGTGTTCCAAGAGCGTTCCGAAGCATAAACAGCCGAGAAGTGTCAGAAGTTACTGTGGTCCGGACAACTAAGTCGTTCAATCGCCATCCACTTCCCGTTCTACTTTTTCTCCTAATTTTTTCACCTTCGCTGTACTTACAGGCGGTATTTTATGAATCCAAGATAACTGACAAACATTGGTACATTGGGTGTCTATATTCGTCAAGTGACTCAGTCAGCTGCTCTGGCGAGTATGCTGGAGGTTGGGGCTTGATGTGCACTGTACCTCTGAGATGTGAATCTACGATTCTAGTGTCGGTATTTACTTTATGTCATCTCTAGCTACCTGTCGGTTCAAAAGCCTCTTTCTAAAGGTCTCTGATAACGTTGAAGCTGGGTCTCGTGGTCAAGCCAGAGTAGCACTGAGTTCTGAAGCAGAGAAACGCATGTTTGTTCGGATTCCAGTGGATAATGTATTGTGTTAGACTTAGTACTTAATCTGCTGATATAAGCCGAAAAATGGCTGACTTCGGGGAACACATCAACGGACTGTTTATCAGATAGTATCCACAGTGCGCTATATGAGGCATTCATTGAACAAATCATTATCATCATAGACAGCAATACATCAGTGGTTCACATTGATGCTTAACAAAACCACGAAGAAAAAGCAAACTCTGGGTGGGAAGAGAGAAGAAAAGAAAGGGGACCTAACCACTAAAAATAGCTGCGTCTATATTCAAACATATAACATCAAGACGCCTGCACTTTGCAAACAAACAACCGAGCTGTAAGTGAAAGTAAGGAGTCATCAGCAGGACGGCTTCCTCACGGCTTTCACTGCCTCGCGTCATTAAGTGCACTCACTTCACAGACAACTCGGACAAACAACTACAACATTCACGCCACTGAGCTCGGTTAAGCGCCATCTCACCTAAAGTTTCAAGCCATCGACTCTGCGAGTGGCGAGGGCCCCAGCCAGGGTGACGAACCCGATCTACAGTGCCCAATCCCTTCGTGAACAATTTCATTTGTCTACGGTAAGTCATCATCTGTCCACCTCGCACCTTACGCCAATCGGTCGAAGCGTCGGCAAACAGTGCTCGGTGTGGCAAGCGATCAGCTGGCATCCTTAGTATATGGCCTAATCACCTAAGTCTGTGCAAATGTAGTGACTGAATAAAAGAACTCGTTTGACAATCAGTGTCAAACACCCGCTTCCTAACCTCCTCGTTGCTTACTCGTTGGTGCCACCCGATACGAGCGACTGAACGCAGACATCGGTGGTCAAACACCTGAAGACGGTTCACATCTTCTACTCTGAGCGGCCATGTTTCGTTACCGTAGAGTAATATAGCTCTCACTGTTGTCTGACATACGCGACTCTTAAGCTTCAGAGAGATACCCTTCTGTCGCCATAAGTGCCTCAGATTAGTAAACACCCCCTAGCCTTAGAAATACGCGCCTCTATTTCATTCTCTACACCTCCGCCGCCGCCGCTGATGCAGCTTCCCAGATATACAAACCGGTCAACAACTTCCATGACTTCATCTAACATTAAATCTACGTAATCACAGCAATCTTGCAGAAGTACTTCGCATTTCAAAGCTGCAAAGCGCATTCCGAAGTACTTAGCAGACCACGAAATTGCGTTCAGCGTTGCTTGTGCCGCTTGAAAGTTGTCAAACAGCAACACCTTATCGTCAACATAATCAAGATCAGTCAGTCTTTCACCAAGTAGGAATAATCAGATTAATAATCACATTAGCATATAATGTGGGTGCTCCACTCAACTGTCTACATCCGGAGAAGAAGAGGCTAGAGAGTGTTTAGTTTCACAACGAGGGCATTGACAATGCTTCAAATGAGTGCGTCTTACGGCCAATATATCCCCAGTATCGTAGTTCGACGCAAGATATTTCATCATATAGAGAACGTCCTGTACATTCCAGCCGTGGGCATGATGTCGTCATTTACCAGGAAGTTACAGACAGTGCGACATTGTTAATATCTACTGTGTATTTTGGAGTAACTCTTAAGACTCCGATTATGTTTGTGCTCGGTACGTTTTGTCATGTGGTCGTAAACATAAATCCACAAACTGGCGTTAGAACGAAGATGTGAGAAGCATCTGTCACGTGGCACTGGCGAATGATTTGCCTACATTAAGTAAGGTAAGGGAACGCAACGAATGGTGGGAATAAATGGCGGCCTTCAGACTTTGGCTATTAAAAGCGTAACAAAGCCACATGTCCAGATCTTTCAATTTCAATTTTCAAAATTGTAGTGACAGATTGATATCAGAATTGACAACACTCATACAGACGGTTTGAGAAACTGTCGGGATACTTTAACGTCAGTGTCTATCAACAGTTAGTCTCGTTTTCAAATGTGGGCTGGCAGTTTGGGTGACAACTACAGACATCAGTCTAATCTCTTTTACGTCCAAGTTACTCACACTGTGCAAGTTTGTCACAATAAGTGAAGGGCAAACGGGTAGGACTTCAACCCAGTCCAAAATACAATGGCCATATTTTTCTTCTGCGACAGATCCTGAGACATCAGCACTCTTATGGACAACCGACGAACGTGGTTTGTTTGGATCGTATCGTTCTCAGGAACCGTCTTGTTCGAAAGTCAGTTTCCATGGAATATGTGTATTTGAATAGAGCAGAAAAAAGACTGATATGATACGATTTGTGCTCAAGCAGAGTTCGCTGCACTCCTACTGGTGCTTACTGTAGACGAGTTAAAATACACGAAATTCCAAACCACAAAAGATCAAATCTCAAAACCAGTTCAGTTGCTACCAACGCAGTATCAAAGTCACAAACAATTCTTTTTGTACGCACAAAATGGGGTGACGGTGTCTGATCACAATCGTCTCAGCATATCGTAGCAAACGTTTGTTTCGAGTCGAGAACAGAACACGAAATGACTTTGATGGGTCAATCACATGTTACGTCATCAAGTGATGCGTGGCAATCGATGACGCTGGCTCCTTCCGGGTGTTTGCTGTCGAATTGCCTGATTGTGTGACCGCTTGTTGAGCCCATTTCGGTAAGTGTACGGCAACTCTGGTTCCAAGCTGGCGCTCAGTTCTGCCAATATAGGATGCGCCGCATCCATATTTATACTCATAGATTACGTTTGATTTGGCGAACTGGGGCGTCGGTTGCTTAACCAGGGACGTAGGAACTCTGACTGTTCTGTACACGAACATTGGCTTCGCAGCAAAGAACGTGCGGACAACAGCTGATCTTAAGCATCGTTCTAATATCCAACACACATTGTCTCTCTTGAACGGTAGTTGTAAAACTACTGTCTTCTTGGGGACTGTGGGGTAAGAATTATTTAGCACCTTGCTCGTGTTGAGTTTTCTCATAAATCCTCTCGGATAACCGTTCTTTAATAAGGTCTGTTCTATTTGACAGAGTTCATCATCCAGGATGCCATTAGTACAAAGCCTGGTCAAATAGCGATCGTACCAATTCTCGTTTATAGGCTACTGGAGCAAAGCTGTCAAAATGTAGGTACAGATTGGTCCGCGTATTCTTTCGATATATAGCATGCTGATTGGATCCATCCATTATCTCAGGTATGTTGATATCCAGAAACGGTTGTAAGCCATCAGTTTCACTTTTTAAAGTGTAACGAATGTTTGGATGTGAACAGTTCATTTGGTCTAGCAAATTTGTTGTCTGCATTTGATCACTTGTGACTACAATTACGTCATCAACATAGCTTTTATAGGGGATTAAACCGTCCAATTTGCTCGCCATTTGACTTTCCAATATGGACACAAAGATATCGGCTGAACCTGGATGAAGTGGACTGCCAATCGCGACTCCATCAATCTGATGATAAGTTTGGCCATGAAAGTTAAAGCTTGCGTTAGACGTACACAGCAAAAGTATGCGTTCTAATTCACTTTCCGAGACTGCAATGTTAATCTGATTTCAAGTAATATAGGATACCAAAAAACTGATGGTTTCTTCCAACGGCACACTTATGAACGACGATTCTATGTACAGTGAAACCATATGTTTGTCAGACATATTGAGATTTTCCAACAGCGTGGCTAGATGAAAACTGTCTTCCAGGCAGTACTTTGTCATAGAACCTCGTACCCGTTTCAATAGTTTTGCCAACCATTTGGCTAGTTTATGATGTGGAGAGTTGGTCTTAACGGAATTCCAACCTAGTGCACTTTTGGGAGCCCGTACAATTGAGGAATCTGAATTCCATACGGCTTGAGGTTCTTGAAAATGATAGTGTCTATAAAATTACTTTCAAGTAGTAACTATGATTCTTTGTTAACCCGTCTTTCTAAGTCTGCTGGGTTATCAGTTTTCTCGTTCATCACAATTCGTGAGCGATCAATGAGGACTTAATTCATTTTGCCAATGTAGTCCGCCCAGTCCATTACTACTGCTCCAGATCCCTTTCCAGGATCAGCGTTTAAGAGCATCGATATACTCCCTTGTTAGGGGACATCTCTGACGGTTAGGAGTTATTATAAACTGGTATTGAATATCAGCAAATTTTACTTTGAACCAATTCATATTAGGTTCTGAAATTGTCCAAAGAACAGACATCTGCTCGTAGAAGTTATCAAACTGTGCCTGTGTCTTTAAGTGTATGTTACAATCGTATGCTCACGTTACCAGCAAGGTGAGAAGTTATGGAAGACTGTAATTTCAGAACAACTTGTGAACAATCGGTAGTTTGATTAATTGATGATGCAGAAGCAGACCAGATGATGGTAGTTAAGACAGGCTAGACGTAAACAACTAAACGAAGCAAAGAAAAGCAGGTCGTGGGCCAAGCGTACATAGAAAAAGGGGTTATTGCTGAAATCGAATGGCTAATTATAGCAACATTCTTTCTGGCAGTTCATATAACAAGTCTAGGAGAGATATCCGCAGGAAGCTGAAACAGTGTGGTGGACTGTCAGAAAGGAGGTGCGAGTATTCCAATTCTCGGTGGAATACCTCAACTCAGGGGGAGGTGCGTTCGAAAACCCACAGCGAGCGGATGTCATCGCTTGACCGGATCAGACCAACGGACGAGACATGGCAGCCAAAATAGGATCGACGACCAAATCGGAGGCGCGATTATTTCAGCACTCAGAGAATTATCTCGACAAGGTCGTGGAGTACCGTCAAAGCCCACAATGGATAGACGGAGGGCAAAACGAGCGACCGGAGGAGCTATCGCTCAACGAAATCGGACTAACGGACGTAGATTGGCAGGCAGAAAAGCCCCGGATAGAAGGCGCCGATCACAGACATAAACCGGGCAGAAGTGCACACGACGTGTGAGCGGAAACCGGGGGTGCTGTGGACTGGAGTTGTGATTCGAAATCACGATCGCGTGTGTGGCATGGTGACCAGCGAGTTGGACAATAAAATTGTGTTTTACTGAACGCCTGTTCGCTACGATAGCTTTTGTTTCAGAGGACATCGGCATATCCTTCAATCTTATCCGTGTTACTGGTCCCAGGTGACCACCTGTCAGTGTAGCTATCACCGAGATAGATGACACTCATCTATAATAAGTCCAGAAGGTTAGAGTGGTGGGCGGAACATTTTGAGAACCCATTTAGCTGGCCTCCCGTTTCTATCGTGTTGCCGCCACAAAATTGCAATACAGCACCCTGGTCGGTAGATTTGCAACCACTAACTGAAACTGAGGTTGGCAATTGCATTTCGGCTCTCAGACATGATACGGCCGTAAACATCCAAATGATTTCGTGCCGGCACATTTCAAAGAAGGTGGGGGGACGTTAGTAGTGGCTTTGACTCAGCTGTTTCAACTTGAGTGAACGACGTAGTCCATCCCTCTGTGCTGAGGTCATTCGATAATAGTTCTCATATCCAGAAAGGTATCAAGGGCTCTTGCGAAAACCATAGGGGAATTAGTTTGACCCGAGTCATTACTAGGGTTGTGGGATCCATCATACTTCATCGACTCACTACAGCTCGAGAGGCAAACATTAGCGAAGAACAGGCAGGTTTTCAATCTCAACGAGGATGTATTGATCACACTTTTACTCTTCGTCAAACTTTGGAGCAGTGTCATGTGGACCGCCTGCTAACAATCACTGTATTTCTCAACTATAAAGGTGCGTTTGATTCGGTGGATCGACTAACACTTCTAGAGTCACTTAAACACGGGGGTTTACGGATCAAGTATGTGAACATACTGTCGGCGCTTTATTCCCAAACTTCAGGTCAAGTTCGGGTTTACGATCAACTGTCTGACAGTTTCAGCACCAGGAGCAGCGTACGTCATGGCAGTTCTCTTTCACAATTTTTGCTTAATCTTATGATAAACGAAATAACAGAGAACTGTCTCCGGCAGTCACAAGATGATGGTGTGGATCTCCTGCCTGATGGAAGACTGACTAGTCCTGATTATGCTGACTACAAAGTGTTGCTGTTTGATAACTATCATGCAGCACAAACAACGCTAGAAGCTATTTCATGGTCTGCTGAATACTTCGGAATGCATTCTGCAGCATCAAAATACAAAGTGCTTCTGTAAGATTGCTGTGATTACGTAGATTTAATGTTAAATAACGAATTCATGGAGGTCGTTGACCGGGTTATGTACCTGAGAAGCTGCATTAGCGGCAGCAGCAGCCATAGAACCGTAGGGAATGAAATGGAAGCATGTGTCTCTAAGGATATGGTGGTGTTCGCCAATCTGGGGCACCTCTGACGACAGAGAAGTATCTCTCTGATGCTTAAAGGTCGTATATGTAAAGAGAACTTGAGGGTTGTGTTACCCTAATTAGAGAGAAATGAAATCGTTCACGATCGGGTACGTTTATCGGGCTGGAACCTTCGCCACTCACATGGTCAGTGGCTCGAGACGTTAGGTGAGATGAAAGCTAGTCGTGCTCAGTAGCGTGCATGTTGTCGTTATCTGTGAAGTGAGTGCATTTAATGATGCGCACTAGTGGAAACCATAAGGAAACTGCTTTGCTGATGACACCTTACTTTCATTCACAGCTCGATTGTTTGTTTGCGAAGTGTAGGCACCTTGATTTTGAATGTTTGGATATAGACGGAGCTATTTTTAGTAGTTGTCTTCTTGTTGCCTTCCTTTTTTCTTTTCCTATAGAGGGTTTGCTTTTTTTCTTCATGGTTGTGTGACAGTTAAGCATCAGTGAGAACCACTGTATCACTCTCTAGGACGATGATCAATTACAGTAGCTTCGGACCATGTGAACAGCTAGACAGGAGCGAGATTGATATGGCTTGTCAGATAGGTCAGTCAGTTGTTTTTTGAAGTCAATAGGAGAATCACAGTCTTAATACGTCACGGTTGTCATCCCATTCAACCATCAATGCAAATCAGTTCGATCGATCCAAGACTGGCTTCCATGTGTCAGAGAGTTCAGCCCAGTCAACTCTATTTGTGGCGTCTTTGTCCGTTACAGTTGCGATAGCTTTTGTAATTAAGCGTTATTGTGTAGTTATAAACCCCCGTCTAATTACCTCAACATCTTCTAGATCAGTTTCATGATCCGTGTCTAACATGTGGCCAGCGCTCGCAGGATCCATGATCATGGCTGGATACTTTAGTTGATTTCCGGATGCTCTTCTAATGTCCCTTCGGTACTCATTTATCCTAGTTTTAATTCCTCGTGCAGTCTTCCCAGTATGAACTTACGGGCATTTTTTGAATTTTATTCTGTATACACAATTACTAGTTCTCCCAACAGGCAAAGGGTCCTTACGATGCACCAAGGTGTTATGCATTGTTGTCTCTTCTCGAAAAGCCGTCCCGAGGCCCACTTCGTCTAAGACCATATGAATAGCCTCCGACGTCCTGTCCTCGAAAAGAATAACGGCAGAACGTTTTCACTCTATTGGCGCCCTTGATATTGAATTGAATATCTGTCTTAATTGTCTTTCAAGAAACTGTTCAGGATATTCTCTGTTCACTAACGTGACCATTGTCTCTTTCAGTAGGCTGCGTTGACTGGCCTAATTAGTGTGTAATATGCTTCACACTTTCCCACTATAAACTGTTACCAAGAAACTAGGGCGCTACCATTGTCCCCATTTCATTGCAGACAATCCACTTGGGAGTGGACACTCTCATACGCTTGAATATCACCACCTCCTCAGCTGTAATACTGCTGATGCTGTATTACTGAAAGTAACGAAAGCACTTGTTGCTTCGTCTTCCGTGACGTCGGGTAGGCGTCTAACTGTCGCTCGAGGGAAGCGCCATAATGGCTGTATTCAATCTGGCCTGCTCAAGATTATGAATCGCAATACTGCAAAACCTGAGCAACAAAATAGTTCAGCTTGTTACGCGCTTAGCCTTTCGATGAGTTCCAGAGAAATAGAATCAAGACTATTAACATTATTTTTGGAAAAAGGAACATCGAAGAATTGTGCGCTAAGGCACAGGTGTGGATCGTGTTACGAGATTGCATAACGACTGGGTTGGGTCTGAAAACACAGGATAGCTGTTGTCAAGAAGGATTTTGTCAGTGCACTTTCAAATACGATTCAACAGTGGCGTTGTTAGAAACTGAACGTGATGTCGGCACATCGGACTAGGAAGTTTATGGGTTTATTTAATAGCTCGGGATCCCTTTTCAGAAGACTAAGGAAGATTACGGAAGAACAATAATGACAAGTGGGGGTATAAAGTCAACAAATCTTAAACTGAAATGATGAGGATTAGAAAATTATTTCAAACAAGCTACATAAAAAGCTCGTTTCCTGACCTTTGGGAAAACATTTACATGGAGGGGCCAGGGCATATCGTAGTACAAAGGCACTCTTGAGTATTCGAATGATAACTTTCTGAGGATTAACACTCAAACTATGTAACTCTACGTGCTGATGACCGTGATTATTATTGACGGGCAAAAGCAGAACTGTACACTTTGATGTATTTTCAGAGAGGTTATGATCTGTTGACCACTCATTCAGCAGAGACAAACCGTGTCTTGACAAGACTGAATTAGAAGTATCAGGAAAGAGATGACCCAAAACGTCGTCTGCATACTAGAAAAGTACAGCTGGGTCTGGTGATGGCATTTTCCCTAAGTAAGCCGAGAATAAAAGTGACGGGATAGCCTCTTGAGGTATGTTAGAGTAAGTTGTCGAGTGAGAAGAAGACGTTACTGAAGCAAGTGTATTGTATTCTCTTGAAGTAATCGCTCAGTAAATTTATTAGACTTGGCTAGATACAGTAGCCTTGTAACAGTTTACATAACTGTGCTTGGTTGACGCAACCTGTTGGGAATAGAGTAAACGTAACTACAAGAACGTGAATTCGAAGTCAGATTTGGATATCTCATATCATTCATAAGGTACGGACAGCATGTTCGTTGGAAGACATTGCTAAGAACCAAGAAACACATGACATCCCTAAATCCTCTATCTGATGTTGGTAAAATGAGGTGCGCAATACCATCGATAGCATCCAGAGTCGATGTTGAACACCCATAAGCGTGATGATAACGAGATCCAACAGTCCATTGGGTGGTTGAACTAGACCCAATTGAGAGAGACTAAATACACTTTCGTCCACCATTTTGTTTCATTTTTAACGGCGCGTTTCGAAAGCTATTAGTAAACTCGAGACATAATATGGATATTCCAAGCATATGCGATCATCACAAAATGACCCGGATTCTGAGCAAGCACAAGAGATTCAACATGACAGAATGTACAAATCGAGTTCGTACGAAATCCGGATCAATGTAACGACCATACAGATTTACTCGAAAACATCTACGGATAAATCGTGCTATCGTTTGTAAAATTTCAAACCCTTCAAACGCTAATCGTAAGTTGATAAAATTCGTTCGCTATAGGAGGTTGGCTATCGAAATGACCATACAGTTGGTGAGTCAAAATCATACATTTATTACAGAGGTCCATTACCCTACCGTCCGTCATTTATTCTCATTCCCCCTTTGATGCCACCCGTAGACATTTGGTTTGGGGTTGGCTTTCGTAGATTATTCGTCAGCTTTCTTAATGCTACCATGGAACAAGCCACTACTAAATGGAACTCTCAAAAAGATTTTCATCTCATCCGATTAACTGGTAGCAGGAAGCCAGGTGTGGGCAAGGTAATTTATGGAGCCAGTGATGAGCCTATTCACAACTTACAACAACGCTTAGGACGTTTTCCTGAGCACTTCTAACAGGAGTTCAGCTGATCACCCGCGCCACTAACTAGACCTTCGGGCACCGCCTGTGCTCATTTGTCTGTTGACGTTTATCCATCCTCGGAAACAGACGTTTCTCTTGGTAATGAACCGTTAGAGTTGGTTGAGAATTTTATGTACCCTGAGGGCTGTATCAGCGCTTGTGGAATGTCTGATGAGACCACGAATCGCATAGCAGTGGTTCGGATGGCATTGGCCAACTTACATCATCTGCGGCGTCAGCATGTTCTGTCTTTTTGTGAAAGATCGAGCGTACAATACCGCTGTAAGGGCGATCCTGTTATACGGCTCCGAAACATGACCCACCCGAGCGCAGGATGCTCACAGAGTATCCGTTTTTGACCATTGGTGACTCCGAAGCATTAGCGGCGTGTAGTAGGAACACCATGTCAGCACTAACGAAGTTCGCCGAAGTGCCTTTGGAACGGATAAACTCTGTCGACGTCAGAGCATACTGATCTCGTCTCAAAGGCTCCGTTGGCTTGACCACATCTTACAAATGTCGATGCACCGCCTGCTACATCGAGCTTTGTTTGCAGGTGATGGGTTGGGTTGGAAGTGGCAGTCTGGTGGACGGCGTATGGTTTGGGTTCAGTTTACGAAAGCACTTCCAGTGAAGCTTGCTTCAGTAGGGCGCTCTGGGTTTCCTGGCTGGGATCCGAAAAACACTGAACACCTATGGTTAGGGACGCCGTCTGATGCGCTTGTGCCAGGAATCTGTGTGTGCACCAATGTGATTTGTTCTTCTCTTCCTCTACATCTCCTCATTTTTTTACCTTATGCAATTCTTCTATTCATATTGCAACACGGTTGCCATGTCACGTGTTAAATAATGCTATTAGACCTAGCCAATGCTATCATCATTCCTAGCGAACACAATACAACAGTAGCCGTGCAGACGCGTAGATGTCATACAACTATGAAGAGAAGAGTAAGTCCTAGTTAGGAAAAGAGATGCCAATGTCCCCATAGCCAACGGCTTGAAAGAGAATGCGATCCTGTGCACTGTTCTAAAAGCACGCCAAATTATTGGGAATTTGGGCAATCCAGGTATTAGGTCATCAACCGGCACAACCGCCTCTTCAAAGCCAAGAGGACGCTTCCGGTTTGGCCGACAGTACCTTCACACTACTAACATCTTTTGCTCAGAATGAAAGGGAAACAACTGCTCGTTGTTTGTCTATCAACCATCGACTGTTCAGCTATCCCAAAAGGTATCGTTAACAGTCCGACTTTTGTACCTTAACGCGGTTTTCTACCAAATAGATCCCGTGTACTGAACACACATTATGGACGACTTAAAGGACACCAGAGAAAACGACCTTAGACCAAACGCCATCTCTTATGATTTTGCCACGGTATTCGACTGCTATTAGAAGATTAACTTCCAGCCGATGCTGAAACATTGCGTCAACTTTTTTGGTTATAATGATGTTATTGTTAATACTGCATTATTCCGTTTTATGACCCGTGTTAACTATTAATTATTCCCATTCAGCTGCCAGTCCAATTTTCAGACGAATGAAGCTTTTCCTATGGACCTTGTATCTCAATCCCAATGTAACTGAATCGCGGTGTTTATTCAGTTTATTTAACTTACAATCGCATCGAGACGGAACAATTCTTAACACCACGTCGACTTTACGCTAATCCGAG
>LUCH01003707.1:21357-47681 GCA_013368495.1 Paragonimus heterotremus | reverse complement strand
ATAGTATCGTTCTGTGAAATAACCGCTTTGATTCAGTGTTTATAATATCAAACATCACTTCAACTTTTAGGGATTGCTGTCATATAAAACAATGCATATCTTTCAAGCGTTCACTAGTGAAATATTGTAGCTATTGGTTGACAACAGGTTCTGTTCTCCAATAGCTGAACATAAATTGGTGACATTTCGCATATTTTTTATAGGCTCAACCGGGCTTCTGCATGAGAGAGTGAAAAATGACAACTACTAGTGCAAACAAAGTTTGTCACACGATGTTAGATAAGATATCAACTAATAAGAACGCTAAACAATGGTATAGCGAACAAGCTTGTTTTCGGCTGTTCATCATAAGATCACCTACATAACATTTATATGAAACAGAGTTGTCAGGGTGAAACGATTAAAAACAAGTAGCAAATTCAAGTGAGACCAGAGACGTCATAACCAGACACGGAGACAAGGTTTTGATACAATTACGTCACATTTATGACTTAACTGGAACCGTGGCCGAATTGTGAGTGAAAGTTGGTTGCCTTGCCTTTGTACGGTCACGTTCTTTATGATGCCACTGCTTAGAGTCAAAGGGTTCAAACTCTATATTTCGTTTTATTATCTTAACATGACGTTTATTCATAGGGGCAAATGTATGTTGAGCAGTCTGGTTCTTTGGTCTCTTACCGGCAAGTTTTTTGCTTACAACTGACACCTGGATTGTATTCCTTGAACGCACTCCATGAAATGTTCAAATTACTGCCCGTGTTTTTCTTGTTAGACCGTAAGCATGCGTCATACACTGTAGTTTTCAGCTCTAAACGAGTAGTTTGACGTCTTCACTCTATTAAAATGCGGCCGTAACATATCATTATTTGGCAAGCTGATTGCAATATTCTCAAATGTTATATTTGATTTAAGGCAGCAGACTTGGTAACACCAAAGAAAACATGATATTCTTGCTACTCTAATCGACGAAGGAGATAATTCAATGAACGTTAATGTTAACTTTGTTTCGACCGCCTGGGGGAGGTTCACAGAGAGTTGCGTCGTTCATCTCGTCAGTGCAAATAATTGGCTCCACGATCGCTTACTCATGCGGCTTCCTCCCTCTCTTTGCTCAACCGGTAACAGGACTTAAATTTGCTTGCACCTACTACCTTTGAGGTTGAGCTCTAACCATGCAGGTAAACCTGATGGACAGCCACATGGATGGAATATGCGAGCTATATTTTTTCGAAGTTATTTCTCGTTTCGTTTTTGGGATTTTCGCCTTCGTGTGGCTGATAAGTTCATTGATTTCGCTGCATTAAAACCAAGCTACTGATTGGTCAGAATAATTCAGATAATTCTCGCTTTTGCCGAGGAAATTATTCCACATGTCTTCCATCTTATATGGGCAGTAGAAAATTCAAGAGTTTTTCAGTCACCCTTCGCCATGGTGATCGTTGCAAAAGATACCTCGTCAACAGTTTTATTTGCGCACACATATTTCCTTTTACCTACGACCCTATGACCGGCTGACATTTCTACTACTTGGTTCACGTTGTTATTATCTGTTTTCCCACAGTTTCCCTAAGTTTCTTCTTTGGCTGGGATATGGCAGCGAGTTCCTAAGCTACTTTTGTGTGTTAGTTAAATTAACGACTAGAAATAAGTATGTTTATTGTTCGTACTGGTGGATTTCTTTTATGCCGGGAATGATCGGATGGCAGGAGAAAATTAAGTTTTTCCAACTTTTTCAAAAGTGCCAATTAAACGTTGATTCAATATGAAGTCACCAGGTGGCCGCATAAACGCCGTTCTCACTTGATCGTCGACGCCTAACCATATTTTATTAATCACGAATAAGTACTATTGTAAGAGCTTTTTTTATTCTGTCTCATTTTTGTTTCCCCAGCCACCTTATGCACGCCTTTGTTCTAATAAGCTTTTTTAACCTGGATGCCAACAGGATGTTGCACATATGACGGCGTGTACGATTATGGCGCGAATACGTCATAAGTCAAATTCACTGACTGAGTGGACTGGAATAACAAAAAATAAGCCCTGATTACCTTAATACATGCATAGGCATGTCAGCTGTCTCCAATGCTTGGACACAGGCAGCGAACGCAAAACCGAAAACAATCGCATCAAAGTTTGGCTTTGTGGCACACAGCTTGTTGCATTCACATTTGAAATGGAGGGCTGGCACTAGTCTCCTTGCAATAAAATCTGCACAGCGGCTTGTCGAGCCTCCACAGTCTTTTTGCTTTATCCTGACATAAATCGTGCTGATCACGTTCTACATTAAGTCTTAGTTTATATATACATAGGATCAATATCGGGATTTGTTATGCCTAATCCGTACGCTTATTGAATTTCCGCATATGTGCAGCTCTGGTTCATCACAGCTTACTGGATTCATTAGTAAAAAATCCGGTCTGCGGATGACAATTACAGCATAATTAAATAACAATACAAATTGAAAACCCAGTTCCCGACAGCTTGTCATGTGCTCATCAGGCTTATGTTATAAAGAGCAATGCATTGTGCTTCGTCATAATTCTATTTTATTTTCCATTTCACTGTGATTGATACTTGACTTTTTCAACTGCCGACCGATTTTCACCTTTGCAGGATGTGATACTGCACTAGTGTTGATAGCCTTGTGCGACCTATACTAGTCCTGCTTTACCCGAAAACACTTTAAAGGGTATAGTAACTACCGGGAATGATGGAGTGTAAAGTAAATGGAATTACTTAAGCCGTGCATTCTATGAGGTGACATTTATAACAAAAAATGGTCCTGGAATCTATGAACAAAATCTGCACAATCGCAAAACAACATAATATGGAGGCGCTATGATATATCCTCCTTCCCAATGAAATGTCATTGTTCGAATTATTCTAATTTTAAAATGAATTTGCTGGGCTGTGGTATATTTCACAGGCCATGGACAGATATTGCGGAGAGTAGGTGGGCACGCATATATCTTGTAATCCCTAGCAACATTTACATGCAGATTTGTTCGAATACACAGAAACAGTTATGCAACCTTCAAGTAATGAGTAAACCATAACTTGTAACCTGGTGTGTAACCAACTCAAACAGATAGTGTCCACTCGGAGCGTGGTCGTTAAATTTACGGCATGGAATATGTCAACACAGACGGAACTAACGAATCGTAAAAGCAGGATCTGAACAAGGGTTTGGTAAACAAACTAGACGAACTGAACGAAATCACTAAGCCGGAACCACCGGTTATGTAACCAAAACGAAAAAATGACTTGCCGGAGTTCATTTATACTGACACAAAACCATGCAATAAAGTGATGCACTTTCTTATGCTCAGAGAAACACTAAAGTGTTCAGCTGTTCGTCGAGCTCAGCGTTCAGAATGCAAACGCTTAAATGCCAAATTAGGTGACGTAATGAGTCCGTAGGAATTTGGTAGTGTAAGTCTGAAGGTTGTAACCAGAAATGGAGAGATAAGGCCATCGATTATTGGTTTCAAACTGTTACTGATTGTGTGTAATTGTTCGTGTGAAGGCCTGTCCCACACAACTATGCAGTTAGTATATACACTTCATTAGGTAAACAGTTTGTTACCGCATCATGTCGAACGGTTGTTTTCTAGTCAACGGATTTCGTTGAAGGATAGATTTAATCTTCAAGTATGCTAGCGGTGAACGCGGCTATACTACTAGCGAAAATTATGGCATTTTTGTTAATATCATGTTCCAGTTGGACTGCGAGAACACCAGGTGTTGTCCTAATGACCGCAGGTTGAAACCAACTCTTTCCCACTCGAAGAATTCGAGGTAACTGCACAGCATGTGTTCATTATGTACCTTTAATACATTACCTGAACGATTTTCTCCTGTTTGTTTCAATAATGGCGATTCAGTTATATTACATTTTGGTGTATGTGAGAGCAATCTATTCACTTACCTACTACACTGTATTGGTTAATGTAGCATAAAGTAAATGTTAGTCAAATCACATTCCGGTTCCTCAATTGACTAACAGTGAAACTACCGAAATCGTTCAGAATAGCCTTATGCTAAGAGTTTGCCGTCCACTTATTGCACGATGTAACGAGCGATGAATGAGTTAAGTATCTCTTCCGATTGACGATTACCACTGGAGTAAATTAACCACATAATCATAACTTAATATTGTTTGCTGTTCTTTATCCAGAATTTGTCGTTGTTCGAAGTTAAATATTCAGAGATAGACACATCACATAGTTTATCCCTACAGAAGTGGTATTGTCGACAAGAACTCCTTGTATATGTCGGTTATTACGGAGTTAGTTTCTCTTACACATTAACCTCAATAGCTATCGTCGATGAATAGATAAAACTGAATAGAATGGATTATATTGAGTAGGATAAGACACAAGAGTATGTAAATGCGCTTACGATCAGTCTGGTTGGTAAACAAACGCTTATTTACGTTTACTGCGTGCGGCTTGTTTTTAACCGAAACAGATGTTATATGTGCACAGTTTGCGTTAGTAAACTCAACGCAACATCAACAAACCGTATACACATATAGAACTAACACATTAGTCAGCATTAACAAATGTGTGGGTCACTCCCGAGATTCCAGCTGGGTTTTTGTTCAAGTTGAGTATCTCAGCCTGAACAACGCAAACTCTTTGCTATTAATGCATCCCCCGACAATTCACAAAAAATTCCCTCATTTATGTAACAGAAATAACTTTTCTACGTTATTTTAATTCGGATACAGCCCACATCTAGTCTCAGACTTTGCTGTCAGATAAACCCTCTCTCTAACCAACTCCAAACGGGAGTCCCAGATTTGAATTTCTCTCATATGAAGACTCATCATAAGTGAATATCCCCTTCTGGACCAGACTTTTTACTCCGGCCCTCTTGCTTGTCGAAGTGGCTTGTTAACCACAAATTCAGTAGGCTTACAATAGACATGATTGAATAATCATACCCAAACGCCCTACAAAAACATTGTGTGAAGTGTGTTCACCTTGCCAGATTAAGTCGAGTGGGAAAAGAGGTTAAGACTTCCTCCTCATTCCATTTGATAACTCCATGATTAAAAGCTCCCCAGCCCGATTGGAGTAGCCGACTTAATTGAATTACTAGAGCATTTATTACATTGTGGTCGGATTTTTGGAAATTGAGACCACATCAAATAAAACACCAACCTGTTTCGTTATATTGACTTTGATTAATGGGTTGGTTGGTAGGTTACTTCTTACTGGTGGGTAGTTTGACAGATTTTACGACCCGAAGGGATCCAACTACGAAGAACCTAAACTCCTGATGGGTTAGAACCAGCGACAGAAACAACATACCCAAAGGCGGCACATGTTTTACCAGTTGAGCTACGGATCCACGCCGGAAGTTTAGAATTGTCATATTTGCCCAACCAACCAACGGAATCAACCAAATTATCCAGGAAACTAACTGTCCAACTAAGATTTCTCGGTCAGTTCAACTTGGGATCCACCAACGCCAGTGATGAGCATTGAAATGGTATCGCTGATAGGTGTGTGGTTTTGCAGGTCAATTGGTATAGCACTTCCCGCGTTCAAGCATATTTCCGTGGCTAGTTCGCAGCCAACCGTAGTCCAGATTTTCCGCGATTGAATATTTCCTAGATTATTTTTCAGTTTTTATATTACTATTAGAATCCGAGAAACTTTAAATGCATTTCGTCTGTATACTGTAAGCAGCAGATCGCCGATTCAAACCATATGGTTGCATTCCAGTATTTATTGAAAACGCTGTGCAAGTCTAAAACCGGTACTGTCTCTTTCTCTTATCTCTTGATGTTGATCAGACCACAACCGACTTACTTTTGTACGCTTCAGTGATTACTTTCGTCTTTATCCAGAGCAGTATGCATACTGATGGGTATAGTGATTTGGTTGATCGATTATGGTCTAGTAACCCCTTTCTTAAATCATCAGATTTGTCACTAGTTTACGTACAACGAAGAACTTTTGTAGTAAAAAGTGAAACATCATCATTAGCATAACGAATAGTTTACAAGATGATTTTAAATCATGACAGTATATTTTCATCCACAGATTATCAGCTGACAAGTGGTTCATCTACATTTTGGCACGATGCTCCAATTTAGTCTGGGAAATCCAGTATACCGCTTCCTTCAACAGCGGTTAATTTCTTCTCGCATAAGATTTAACATCATTTTCGACAACCACTCTATGGGTTTAGATAAACTCGAAACACTTGTTTAACGACGATAAAATACCAGTCTATTAACTACAGTCTGATGAGCTAATGGTATACTGAACTAATCAGGCCATCACGCAACTAGTCGTCACCATCGATGACGTTAGTACCTTTTTTGTGGACATTAATCGGTTGAGAAGATGGGTCTCCTTTTATCCGGTTCCTCCAAACTATCAGACTTCATACATGACAATATATGAACAACTTGTCTATTCACTTCAATTGATTACGTAGAACAGTTTATTCTATACAGATTCATTGTGTGACAATGAATCACTGGGCAAACGAGGTATATAATAGGCTATGGTAAGCCGTTTTGGTTTCAGAACAACTTATGGACAATCAGTAATTTAATTGATTGGTGACGTTTCACTTCTGACACGGAAGAGTCTTCTGACCAAATGAACTAATTGCAAGTTTGGTGGTATTTAAAATAGGCTAGATGCAGATAGGGTATAGGTTTATTTTTTTGGCAACAGATTCACCAATTATGCATTCAAGTACAATGTACATGAAGCGCCTTGATGAGGCATTAATTCTTCTACTCCGTAAATTTTGCACTCATACGCTGCACTCAGACAGTGAGTTTAGTTTGCCTTCCTTACTCATCTTAATTAATCTTCACTGGTCTCTTCTCGGTAACTGCTAAATAAACCATCTTTAGTTGACTCACGTATACTGAAGGAAGTCGACCAAAGTACGGCACATTTTCAGAAAAATTCAAACTTCTCAACTTTTGGTACGGGCTGTTATTTTTATTATTTTTGTTGCCGGCTGAGACCCAAATATTCTCCACGACTTCGCTAGTTTTGAAATTCAACATTACTTAGTAATTATTGATATTCCCCCTCAAGATGTATGATTGATACTAAGTGTGGCGAATAGTGCATCTGCAAATGCTTGGCACAGTAAAATGGTTTGGTTTATTGATCCGTTGATATAGCCTAAATGACATCCGGCATGCACAGTTTGTACTAGTGAAAGTCAAGCGGCCAGAGCTGATCAATCTATTCACGAAAATCGTCTTGTTTTAGACTGAAGGTAAATACGGCCGTCTCTGAGGTTAATGGAAGCAGTGCCAAGTGATCAGTGGAACGGCTGTGTTGCGTTAAACTAACGAAAATTTGGTCATTTTTCGAACCGGTAACGCTGCATAGGACAAGTTTTGCTCTGAGAAGAATCCTAATAAATACAATGCTCAATAGGATTAGTCACATGAATGCCCCATATGTGATGTACTTACGCTTAGCTGTCAGAACATGTTGTGGCAGTTAAGTTCAAAACATCTGACACTATTATTATTAATCCAAAGTGATACAATAAGTGTTTTTCTTCTTTCTCGATGCACTTACATAATAGCTGTACTGGATGAAACTCACTGCAACTCTAAATTTATCGCGTGATGCTCGCCGCACTAATATGCACTTCCTCGGAAGTGAACGCGCAGGTCAACATGGATACGACCCGAGTCCCGATCCCGAATGTTTGCACTCAGAGAGTGCAAAATTGCTACTCAACACCGACCGCCAAAGTAACCTTTCCGAACTACCATTGCTAATTATTGGTCGAGTTTCATACTAGTCCACTATGTTGCTCACCGCTTTCATCGACTAGAACCCAACAATCTAGGCCATACTCATTAGGCCAAGCAATGAACACCACAATCCCCGTAAATGTATTCCCAAAAATAGGCTGAGTTTCATTGTAACTCGCTTTTAACGTACATCGGTCAGTTGGGAGCTTAAACTCATGAAATACTCGTTCAATTTGGCTGAAAAGTAATGTGAATAAACCCTCTTATTGGCACTCAGTTTGCCACAAATTCCGAAAGCTGTGATCCAGAAAAGTTGACCAATTTTCTCCACAAATCCTGTTAGTAGCTCACACATGAATAACAAAACTATCGCTTTGCACTGCGAGAATGTTCGTGTCATGTGTGGCAGTCATTTCTTGATACTCCACAGGTGCACTCTCCCATTTTTTTACTGTGACAAAATCGTGATTCATTAGTCCGTTTTCTGAATTTAAGTATACCGTCAAACGCTTGTTCTTAGCCCTGAGGACGTGTTGAATTGAGCAAATTATTAGCTTGACGGGAGCTCAGTTTATAATATTTATGACGATGTTTTATGACAGTAGCAACAAGTGGCTTTACTCAGTTTATATATGTGGATTTCAGTCAGTACACAGCAAACTTATAACGAGTTATCAAAGATAACCGAGCTGTTTCCCGGTCCGTTCGGAGCTAGTTCTCCAGTACGATTTTATACTGGTCATTCAGTTTGTTCTCACCGGTATACACAAAACATATTGCGCCTGTCAAAAGAACAGTGAAGCTAACGGCGGAACGCCCATAACTGAATGACGGGCAGCACATTTGTTTGCGGACTATCAGCGATTGATTCTACCTATCAGCATTCATTAAATAGTGGGTAGGGCGTGCTTGTGAAAATAATTCAGCGCGTTCATCGTTTTGCGCTCATTACCTTGTCACTGACCAGCACTTCCATTTAAGAGGTTTAAGTAACTCGTCAGGTTAATCATTTGATCACACTGGTTTAAGTGGGGCGTATATTTAGTAATCGGCGCCAGTTCTTTCTATAGGTTTATTGTAGGTGCACATTGTGAAGATGATTTCCTACAGTGTGATAACTAAGTCACTTAGGATTTAATGGAACAACGTTTCCAGCTATGAGTTAGGTGGTAAAACCTACTGGAAAGGCGCTGGTTGAATGAATATAGATTCTGAAATCTAAATTCTTTTCAAAAATCGACCGTCACTATGTATCGTTAGGTATTTTAAATACGACAGTATGTTGGGCTGTTCATCTTCAATAAGTTACTAAGGGTAAACGAAACGCCATAATCAATCTATAGTCCTTAGTAGACGCATGTCGATTAAATTGTCAAACAGACCAATTTCTCGACGTGCCTTAGCACAAAGAGATATTCCAACGTAACGAAATTCGGTGAGTTTATGGCAAGTAATACATAAGATCTCATCACATGGTACTAAAGTGACATTGGGATAAAATATAACTCTTCAAACATTCTGCAATATAACTGCTGAATATTTTTGACTCAAGACAGGGTCTTGATTCACTGAATGTCTAATCAAATGTAACAGTCTTACATCATGATAATGTCATACTAAACACACACCTGGAAGACAAATTGAATCACATCTTTATTATCATGAAACGTGAAATGGTGGAACCTATCAGGGTTCAGAAATGATTAGAGCGTCTGGTGAACAAAGCAGGTAGCCTTCTGTTAGGTTTTGTTCGCTGGAATCTCTGAATACATTTCCCTTGGGTGTATGTAGCACGCCTTTTCGAAATCGATCTGTTTACAGTCACCAGATATGGATAAATATTATTAGTGTCTTCGAGCCCCTGATGTGTAACATACCAGCCATGTTCTATGAATAAGAATACTGCTCAAGTTGTACCCTTAAACGCTTAAATGTGCGTAATAGTTTTAACACGGTATGCTCTATGATCAACGTGACGACATTTCACCGTCCCAATGTACCGCATCATGTAGGTGAACCATAGCTGACCGATCGTCATTGGTCAAACTGAAAGAACCTTTGTAATCCCTTCGTATCCTTTTATTGTGTTAACTTTAAATGACAGAAGAGTATTAGGACAGTGATTTTGACTACAGATGAAAACTTCGCCGGTATAGCTTCAAATCGATTGCCAGTAGTTTGAAGTGAATAATTTGAGGACTTTAGTATGTCCTCGTATAATGATTTGTATTCCTTCACGGTAAACCCACAACAAACAGTACAACGTGTTTACTCCTGTTTGACGGCTTCACATATTAGAGAGGTGAACTGATCAACGCACAAAACGATGCATGGAATAAATGACTGCTTGCTGAATGTTTGCTCAGATAGAGCATAAAATGTGTGCGATGTCTCCAAGTTGACAATATGCAACATATGAACACTGATCCAACTAACTCACGATTTCAAGCATGTCTTTGAACGCCTCTGTGCTTGTTGAGTCAGTCAGTTGGCACCTGCGTTTTATGGGATAGTAGTGTCACAAGCTACTTAATATGGTTCACACGACTTCCGAGGATAATCTGTTAACGGTAGGCCATTTGACGTAAACTGTTTTTGCTGTTCGGGTTAATATTTTGCGTACGGAGTCTTTCTAATGGATTTGTTGGCTGAGATGGCTTACGTGCTTTCTATCGATTTATACATAGTGAGATGTATTCATATTCTGGTGCCGCTTTTACTTAGGTCTGACTGTAAAGCTGACTCAAACCCTTGCCGATGTTGAAGTAGTGCTAAAAATTTGGTTGCCCTTTGTGCATAGTCCTCTTTTATATCAGAGACCGTTCAACACGGTTGCTTCATGCGAGCGTGGCCGGTGTTCTAGTCCCAGCAGTAGCCAGAAAATGTACTACTTAGCTCTGTTGAAGGCGAAACTCCAGTCTAGTGCTTCTTTTCGAACGGGGTCAACTGGAAAGTCTTTAGAAATGCGGGAGCTGCGATCAGGTGTGGGTGATGTTCAACCTATATGAAAACCGGAATAACGGTTAATGAAACGGCAGATAACGGAACGACGGTCAACGATAATGAACAACGGACCACGGAGTATACGCGACTAATTCGTACCTTTCCGCCCAACCCAACCACCCGAGGATAACGCATTAACACAGAAAAATGACTGACATCCGGACAGAGATCTTTTATGTCACTTAGTTCAAAGACAACACGGTCACAAACCAGATAACATTTAATGGGTTTGTGACCAGTGAGAAAACACGGTCAGAATCGGATCAGACAAAGATCCAGACAGTACAGGGAAGCCCCAATTAGAGGACGAGCCTGTGGGCGGAATGCCAGACATTGGCACAAAGTTTGAGAACGCTCGTGAAGAGCGAAGTGGCACACGATCGTGCTGACTATGAAGGTCACGTCAAACAGTAATGAGTTTGATCTTTCTAAGGGCAAATAGACGGTAATTTTTTGCATTATATCCGGTTTGTTCCCACTATCTCCTTATTGTTGTATACTTCAAATAATGGAATTTATATCTTTTATCTACACTGTCCACCAACTTACCAAAAGCAAATCGAAACACTGATAAGAAACCGTTATAAACATTGGCATTTGCCTTTTCACAGTTGCAGTTTACCAGCTTAGAAAATATTAACTGCTACTCTGTTTTCTATCATTTCAGAGTTTGAAGAGTGCAGTTCTTGTTCAAATGAACATCAGATAATCGCATTTATCAGCGCTGTCTTGTCGTACTAGTTGTTCTATGCATCCCAGTGTCGTAGTTCAAGCTTGTTCTCCAATTTACTGAATGCATGATCGAGGTGACCCTTTGGTCTGTCAAGTACACAAATCATTTCAAATCATTTTTGATTATTTGCTAACGTAGCGTTGTTTCATTGTGTTGATGCAAGTAGCTTAACCCGGTATCAGGATTGATGCATGCAGTAAGATGTGAATGGCTATACCAGCTGATATTTAAACAGATTAGTCAGATTTTGATTTCTGATTGCAAACAGAAAAATAGAGCCGCATTACCGTAACATTGCAATACCAAGTTCAATAATGACAGACGCAACCTGTTCGAAAGTCAAAAGCTTATCACATTGAATCCATTATTTTGCATTTTAACTGGACTAGTTGACAGAGCTTCTTTCTATATTGATTTCCTTGTGGAGTTCGTTGGGATGATGGATGAATGAAAATTTGCTTATGTCTTGCATTTATTATGATAATTTCCCAAAACAAGGTGCTTGCTGCAGGACATAAGCTATCCACAAACTTTACCGCACTGTGTATCATGTTGGCAGTCCGACCCCGTGAGCATTTTTCACACAGTGTTCTTCAACTTTCTAGGGAAACTAATTGTTGGTGTTACTCCCGATCTTCCCTTCAAGATTACCAGACAGCAGCTTATCAACCTGTCCTTGCACGTGAGACTTTATATCCTTCTGATTAACAAAAATCCTGGGAAAGTTATTCCTGGATGTTACGTTGTCGCAGCTACAATGATTCCGAGCTGACAGAAGCCTGAAAGTATAAAACATTGGTTTGTTTATGTATGAACAGCGGCGGATTGTAGATTGGTTCTACCCAAAATAATCTTTATATATTCTGTTCAAAGTTTTTGGAACAGAATGTTGTAGCATGCGGAATTTTTAAGAATACTCTCCAGATGTCCACAAATCATCAGTCAAACTGGCCTGGTAACAGATGGAGGTAGTTGCAGCCACATCTATCTCAAATCAGCGGCTCCTTGTGAGACCGCCACCAACCAACAGTAATGGTACACGTGTTGTGCATGTCTAGCAGCTTCGGACAAATACAAGACAGCTTTAGAGGCCACCGGATGCTGACCTTTGAAAACAGATAGGCTCAAGCATTGCTGGTGTTACACTATCAGTAATACCAAACATCTGAGAATCGTGCGTCCAAACTAAGTCTTTTTTTCTATATAACCTTTCTGGATACCGCAAAAGCCGTGCACTGAACGCTTCATTAGAGACATCACTTACTGACAAATGTCAAAGAAGTTTGCTGTCCTAACGTTAGAAGAGCTAGGTGAAGGTGCGCATATAAACTAACTGATACGTATATGATTCCTGTTGATAAACTTACGAGAATTGATCTACTGAGAGTTCTAAACCTTTAACTTGATTTAACAAAAGATATACTGGAAACTCCTCTGGTATACTTTTTCCAAAGCCCTAGATCAACAAAGTTATTGACAGTGTATTTTCACTTCATTTGATTTGCGCCTCAGATGCTGCAAAGACCACCATCCACCAGGAGTCAGTACCGGCCGAATGAAGTTGTGAATGCTGAATTGTGGAGCAAATGAAAACCATAAAACAGGCCTTCAGACACCTTTGCGTGAAGACTTAATAGTGTAGATAGTACAAACGATATTAATCCCCAAACTGTTTTAATGTAGTGTATACAGGTTCCTGAGACACACACTTGTCGATATTGAAAATAAGTGTTAAGACAAGACAACCTTCATAGTCCCTAAGACCTTAAACGAGTTTGAATCACAACCTTTGATAATGTTCAAATATCCGTCTGTATCCAACTGTCCAGTGCAAGGATACTCCAAAAGAATACACTCCCGAAAGTTTCTTATCCGTTCGGATAACGCGGTTCGACACAGATAACCGCAGCGCGGTTATTTTGACAACATGACGAATGTCTGAAAGGTTCAAACAAAGTCGATATTCCAATGAGAACAGCAAGTTATCGCAACCTGCAACAAAAAGTAGTATATATGGGGCACAGCATTTCACGAAAGGTATTTGAGTGGATAAGGACAAAATAGAGTGAGCACCAAATTGGTTAATTGCTCAACACGTTGAGAAAACTCGCATTATTATTGTGAATGTTTTTTTACTGACACTTTCCATTATATTATTCCGCATCTTATTGCTAAGCTGAAAAAGAATCAGTCGTTGTGGTTGTCTGATAGTTACTTCGGGAGTGACTGTGCATATCTCTTGCTTTAGCACTGCCAGACGCGATCGATGAGAGAAGATATTATCGATAACAACACGGACAGCGATGCATTAAATATAGTGGTGTATTAGATTGGGATAGACTGTAAAGAACACGTCGTTTTTTGTGGTATTTGAAGTCTGATTTATAGAGAAAGCAATTGCCGCTCTACTAGGAAAGAAAGCTAGACATGGAAACATTTTGTGAATCACTAACACTCTTTTTATTGGGGCAACTGTTTGCTATTCTCACAGGTAATCAGTTGCGCCAATGGCTGTAATGACATGGAAGGAAATATACCGAAATGTTAAACAAGAATGTGGGTTCATTTGTCAGCATTGCCCTGCTAAACAGCATGTTAATCCGGCCTGAATATAGGGAGATCCGCCAATATTCACGTAGACAAACCATCCAGCGCAACCCAACCGCTAAAAGTAAGCAGTTTATCAACTGCAGAACACAACATCTTTAGATTATGTAATAAATGAACCGGTAAAACGCAGTGGTTTATGCAAGGCAACCCATCATTGGGGAAAGGTAAGACAAATACATGGATACAAGGAAGTAGCCACGAAATACGATATTTATGTGCACAATGCCAGTAGGGCGAGATTCCTTCAATTATGAGTACACAAATTACACGAGAAAGATGACAGTACAGCAAATATTGATCTTGGAATTATTAAATCCTATTCACTGTGATCTGAAATACTCCGGTATAAACAAGTTAACCCTCGCCGTCCAACATCTGTTCACGTGGGCAAACTTATCCAAAGAAGTTCGCAAACGTTTGCATAAGCTTTGCGGAAGTTTAAAAACTTTCACTACAAAAATACCCTCCTCTCAAAGCTCTCTTGTAAATTATATCTGGATAAAGCTTACTTGAATAAACTGCATGAGTAACATATACACTGATTAACTTAGTAATTAAGCGAAACAAACAATATTAGTTAATAATCGTGGGCTATTTGACCAAATGATTTGGAGAACTTCTGTTGGCTCAAGTGGACACAACAGGAGTATCTTGAGCATTGGTGGGTGACTTGACACTGGAATACTCCATAGAAGCTACACGCATTTCAAAGTTCCCCAATCCACGCACTTTGCGAGGTTCCTGAAATGACTGGGGCCAAAACAGTCGGTTATATTTCCTAGCTGCATGACCAGATGTAAGAATCTAACCGGTCCAGAATGCGTCCACCAATGTCTCCATAATTTACTTCGTAATTTACTGCACACCCTTCATGCTTCTTGGTGTATTGAGGTACAGTACATACTTTAAGCAGAGGAACGGCCAGTTTGGTGAACAAGGAAACGTTTTCCTGGCCTCGGATTGAGGCCTGTCAACAACACAACACACACTACCAAAATTCACCGTATGCGTACATAATCAGCTCTCGGGCACACATCTTCACGCACCCTAAATGAAAAAGACCCACCTGTTGAGAGGCCCATCTATTAAGGATGCAGCCGGGACGCATCACGTCATATCAATCGCCGGCCCAGTTCGGATGGTTTGGTCGTGTGTGGTGGTATGGTTCCACCCAGCCAATCAGACTGCAGCCGTGAGGTCGAACGCCTGTGCGCCATGTGGAATGTTTTCTCGCGTTACTTTCTGATGCTCTTTGTCACGTGGTTTGTTCTGACGATCTCACTATCATTGGTGCCCGATTCATTTGATTCGCTCTGTCTGTCAGCTATGTATGGTAATCGTTTCTTTCTGTATATTTAGGGCCTCCGCGGTTTAATTTTGACCCGTTGTCTCGTCTTTTTTCGGTTTTGGGTCAAGCGGTTGAAGTCGTAACCAGGTCGACGATACAATACCACCTAGAAGGTTCTCGCAAACATCAAACGGAGTATAGTGGGAACAGATTATCTGGATCACTTCAAGAAAGGAATTTTCCGCCTGGATGCACAACGCACCACCGAACAACTCAGTAAAAGTAGAGGTGTACAATTATTGAAACCGATATTACTTGGCAGAAGGTGTACTGTTTGAGTAAACTTGAGTGAGTAGGAATAGAAAGAAAGCAGACAACCATTCAATAAGTGTTCTTTGTAATCGTCCACAAAGGTATGCACAGATACAAACCACAAAGTGAATTATCCCTCATGTGTAAAATTAACCGTTACATTGGGTGATTTGACTACCGTTTTGGACGTATTTCAAAATTAATGATTACCTCCTCTTATTATCACGTTTCTGTATGGCTAACACCAGAAAGTCTTATCGTATTTTCCAAAGGCTTGCAACGTTCAACTTAGTGTCAGGTTACAGTTACATTCGTCAACCGTTGCGAATGTGTCCCTCCTTTCTCAGCCCAGCTATCATCAGTATCGAAAACATCAATTTTTGAAACAAATGTTTGGCAACTGAATATAAGAAGTTATTTGATTTGCACAACCCTAACCCGTTCATTCAAGTAATGCACACAGGATTGTTGAAATGTATTTCGTAGATGGCATTCAGAGGCAAGAAATGTTTGGTTGTCATCTGTTGGGCTATAGGCTTTTACGGTTTACCTCTCAAATCTTGTGTAAACTTGTGGGAAAAGCATGTGCACGTCTGTCTCTGTTCTCACGCAGTAAATATTTACCATGGTTGACAGGCTGGAATTAATCAACGGAATCCATCCTCAATTGTAAAGAATATGTTAAAAGCTTTGCTGGCGTACTTTTCAAGGGTGTTTTACATTGACGAGAAGTGCTGTGTATGTTCCCACGTTTTTATTTATAATTGCTCGTAAATTGCAAACGAAGTAGTTTGTTCGAAATCAATATTGATTGCGGACAAAACAGCTGTTAGGTCTAGTTAACATTAAACAACATACATGGAACAACTAATTCACTTAAATTACATGATATTTACTGTTAACGCCGAGGATAGTGCAAAATGTGCATTGAAAGATTTAACTAACTGTAATCGATAACTAGATACTCTTGATTAATGTTAACTTAGGGTTAGTCTGTACATTTATGAGTACTGCCTGAAGTATTATTTGAGTATTACGTGAAACTCGAATATAGTAAATCTTTTCCAAAGGGCTTGAACGAAATATGTGGGAATGCTTCAGCGATGGCCGATCGCGCGTGATGTTCAATTTATACAAAAACCAACATCCCTTACTATACACAAGCATTATACACCAGTAATCAAAATATCTTTCGACAAGTTAATGGGTTCTGCGATTTCAACCTGGACTGCATTCCTAGTCAATGGGGTCATCGATTAGAGTTACAGTTATTGTGTCGTCTCTCGGGGCATTCGGGCAACCTGTGCATTAGTCACAAGCGAAAGTGGTTGAGTGGTCATATATGATGATTCCGTTGTGACTACTATGAGGTCTTTGGCGAACATGGTCAACAACATGGTCAACATGGTTGCCTCATGAAAGCTTGGTATAAATTCTAGTCCCGGCCACGGAAAGACTATGCACAACTGAAGAGTGAAACTTAGTTCCAGTGCTAATTTTCAACAAGGGCCAACTGTAAAGTCTATATGAATACGATGTGATGTTCAATGTATGTATTACCTGATAGATTGATTAGAGTATATCTTTTTCCTTTGAGACTTTTCGGACAGAAAACATGAGTTATAAACTGATGTGCCACTTTAAACACATTACCTTTCACAGACAAAATATTAGTATACAAAATCAAATTCTACTGTACCAGCGCCAAACTACTAATGTCGAAGTTAAAACATGTGTGTGTGTGTAGAAGCGCTCTGGACGATACAGTGAGTTGATTGATCTTCATTGAGTACTGCTTGAAGGCATTATCCACTGTTCATCAAAGCAAAGTCACTGATCATACGACCATTGTATGTGGTGTAACTTATGTTATAAGAGACGGCATGTACGTTGCATTCTCAAGCAATTTCCAATGATTGCCGGGTTATGCGGTTGGACAACCATGAACAATTTTCTGAAGTTCACGTCCATTTTATTGAAGAGAATTGTAAAATCTAAGGAGAGCATAAGCAACAGAAATACAACAAAGCAACAAGCGTATTGCAGATGTAGTTTACATGCTCATTTGGAAACGAATATGTAGTAATTTGTTTGTAAACTTCGCTTGATTCGCTTTCATCACACTCCAGAGTCTCTGCAGTCCGACTAATATCAGTGAATTTGATTCGACCAAGTATGTAGCAACTGCAGATGAAAAGGCCTTTACCGAACCTTATGCGATTGACGTCAGATTGTGCCCCCGGATGCGTCCACCTAGTCTTCATGCTGTGCAACCTGTGCAGCGTGCTTCACACGTAAGTCAATTGCAAATAAATGTTGCCAGTTGTTACAATGTGTCCTAATAATGTCCTCAGCAGAGAGTTTGCATTCGAAACGTAATGAAACGGGTGTTTTTAAGATTGTCTGTCATGTAACTACATTTGTGTTTATTAACATGTACTCACGAATGAACTGTTCTGGATACAAGTTCTCCATGTAGTATGTTACAGAGAAACTGTCATTTATCTCCTATAATTTCATTGGAACAAATTTTTCCGAGTCTGTTTACCAAATATAGAACCAAATTCCTCTGTTGTTTAACTGACACAAAAAGTACAATTTCTATATCGCTCCTTCCAAACTGTATAATTATATGCTCTACAATGCACCAAACCATCTCTGTGACAAGGAGTGAACACGTCTAAAAACACTATTCTATGTAGGTGTCATCCGCTGTAGAAATACTATGGTCTACATAAGGCCTATTAAGAATAGCTGGCCTTATGTGGTCGAATATTTTACCACAAAAGGCAGTTGAGCCCGAAGGTTTGCATGTCGCAATCCTGACTGCATAGGGGTGCTTGGACAGTGAGGCACGAATTTGTGAGTATACAACAAAACTATTTTCACAGTTACAACACGGCTTTCTTCAGAATCAAGTAAGTGGGAATTAGAAAAATTACCCAGGTGCAAAGAGCACTCAGATCGTCCACCGGTTGACTGTGACCGTCAACGTGTACGCTGAAAAACTTTGCACTACTGCTTGATGTAACTTAAAATATATTAACTGGGTACAGCATCAATCCGAATGAATTGTCGACACCACCGGGCTGGCTAGCTTCTGATGACAAAATGAGTCATTGGCCATGGACACGGTACCCCAAGAAACCTCAAGATCTTTCTGCTCTTCAGGTCAGACACCTGATTTAGGGACACCGGGTGGGTTTACCTGAAAGAAAACCTCTATTCTTTTGTCCCACAGGCCAGATTGTTGAGTCAGACAATCTGTCTGACATTCCACTTGTCAATCCGAAACATAGGCCTGAATGTGTGACACTGCCCGTCGGGGCACGGAATGTGCAAACACTGCAAAATCGATGAAGCACCGACGGCCGGAACGCTGCACCATACTGGTCACCATGGAACCGAACCCCTACGATATCCATGCCGCAGCTCTTAGTGAAAGAAAGCGTTTGGACCACCTACTGGTTTACTATATATTGCAAATCTGAATGTTATGCTAACACTTGTTTTTCAGGACTTGGCGGAGAAAGGCGTTGGATTTGAGTACCACACACTCGGGCGCCTATTTAATACTTGACGTTTCGACGTCCCAAGCCAGCCACACACCTCAACTATGCGCATGTTTCTATTCGCAAATGACAACTCACTGTGCTCACACAATGAAATCGAATTACAGTGACTGGCAACGGCTTTCGCAACCGCGGTATCCAGGTTAGGATTGAATGTAAACCGAGAAAAGTATTTTCTTTTTTCAGCTTTCTTCTGGAGGAGGTGTCATCCTTACATCTGTGCCTGAAATTCGCATCACAGAAGACGTAGACGACAGCTACGGAGGTTTCTGTTACTTGGATAGCAAGTTGTCGACAGATGTGTCCGCGGACCGCCAGATACGAGCTTATGGGCCGATGGCTAGTACTGTTTTCGGACGTTTTGAAAGACGTGTCCAAAAGAACCACGGCTTGAAGATAGCCACTCATCTCCATGTCTACAGCTCAATGGAGCTGTATGCGCTGATGTATGGCAATGGAACTTGGATACTGTATCAATAAAACTTGCGCTATCCAAGCCGATTCCATTTGCAGTGTCTCAGACGTAACTTAGGTATCAGGTGATCGGAGATGGTTTCGAACACTGAGGGATTGGGGTGAGCGAGCGTGAAAGAGATGGATGCGATTCTGTATCAAGTCCGTTGGTAAGGTCACGCCTGTCGGATGAGCGACGACCGTACTTCAAAAGAGCTGCTGTAGGGCCAAGTGAAAACGGGTAAGCAAAAGCTAAGTGGTCC
Source organism: Paragonimus heterotremus (assembly GCA_013368495.1). Lineage (NCBI taxonomy): Eukaryota > Metazoa > Platyhelminthes > Trematoda > Plagiorchiida > Troglotrematidae > Paragonimus > Paragonimus heterotremus. The sequence continues at coordinate 27,691 of LUCH01003707.1, read as the reverse complement.
AAAGGGGAGATACCAGGATGTTATCTAAGTCTTTCTCATTTTATATTGATATTTCGTGTTAGGAACACTTAGCGTTGAACCGGAGAATCTGAAGAGATGTGATCCGGACGGGTGTCCAAATATTCAATGTACAAATATTACGCAACCGAGAACGGAAGCGCGCGATGCGTGAAAAGTCCTTCCATGTCAGTGGTCTTGATAACATGACTATGTAACATTGTGATGTTTGCCACCACGGATGCGCTGGTTGATTCGGATTAGTAGGCCACCAACGTACTCATAGTACAATATCGGCTAACAGACAACGAGTGCGTTGGGCTCGAGTAAGTTATATCGGTTATATCCATTTTTTTGTTCGCATCGACCAGTGATCATTATTGCTTAACAACATACCCGTTTCTGTTACCATAAACGTGGATCTCTAAAACCTTTAAACTTTTCTTTTTGTCAGTTTTATTGGTGTACTCTAGAGTACACTAACACGTACTCGTGTATCGAACCACTGCTTGCCTTACACTTTCAATCTTCTTCTTATTTCAAATTTTACCATTTGTCTCTTTTTCCCCGTTGACTTCTTGATAGACAAGGGTTTAAGTTTCGTGTTGGCCAGACAACTGGATACCTAACATTGACCGGCTGGACGAGAATGTCTCACTGGCATACCTCCTGGTCTCCTTCCTTTGAGTTTACACTGAGTAATTGGTGCGGCGCAAGCCACTGATAGTGAGCGTTATACGTAAGCGTTCTTTAGCTTCGATCCCTGTGGTAAGCTAATCCGAAACGTTTGTTCCAGTCATCTTCTAGCTCTGCAATATAGTTATCACCCAATAAAAGGCCTATCAAAGAAATCCATAGTACAAAGTCTCCTTGACGGTATGCGATTCTGTGAAGTTTTAACTGGACTTTGTAAGTAGTGCTTCAAGACAGATGTTTTAGTTTACATACTGATACCCATACACTGATATTGTTGGCGTCGATATGTCTCAGTTAGCTGGACGTCTGTATATAGAGGTTTGATGTCAAACAAGAATAAAACTCTCCCGTTTTGTTCAGTTGATTTAGTGTCTCGACAATTTCAAATGAATCCAGCAGACTAGGAATAACCACTACTGCTCCAACTGATCTTAACAAACCTGCCTTCACCTGATACGGTGAATTACATATATGTAAAATAGATCGTAACATCGGTAACCCGTTGTGTCTAAGTATTGCAGTACCAAAGGTCTAATTCTTTTAAACGTAAATGAACCACTCAGCACCTTTTGTTTCATACATGTCAGATTTTGTAAATGCTTTCGTAGTCGGCGTTTTTTCAGTCTTTCCTTTTCTATCCCAACAAATCCATATTTATCTTCCTGAATGACATCCATTTTGGTTCCGCAAACGGTTTCACCTGAAGTAACTGTCCTTGGAAGATTTGTCAAGTCTGAATATTATTATCTCCTCGTTCCACTTCAAGGTCTCAATTAATTAATATAGTTATGTAATTGCGGCAAACGAATGTCCATTGTTAAGTCAAGTATGTATCACAGAATGAAACCCTGGAATTATCAGTGAAGAATGTGGCAAAATTAACTTTAAAACGTATGGACAGATGGCCCACGCGAGTTACTGAGATCGTTTACGTAGACGATACAGATATATTAGGTTGCGTTCTACACACACATGTTAATAGAATTCACAGAAATATTAAGACTTACTTTTCAATATCACTATAATATTCAACATAGTATTTTCACTAAATTTCTTATAGCATACGAAATAAAATTTCTCACACTTTTGTGAAATAACCCCAAGAGGAATAAGGATATGCGCTGCTTCTAAATTCATATCAATTAATGTTTTCCGGTGAGGAGAACGGCAGACGTTGGGATAAAGAATCAGTAACCTTGCTGATACAAGACACGACCAAGTATACGCAGATTATGTACATAAGACAACTAGTAACAAGCAGTGAGTGAACATGCATATAGTTGTGTACTGTGTAAGTGGCACCACGAACATGTGGTAGAATGCTTGAACCACTTTTAATCGTATAAATCTAGCTGGTGAGATCGGATCAGTTTGATTCGCTAAAGGCCAATCATCTTGAGTTCTAGAGGTGTAACGATGTGTACCTCTGAATGCCATGTAATTTCGAGCACCGCGTAAAGCATTTCAATACCGTTCAGTCGCTAATCATTTCCATCCACTCCGGGAGTATTATATTACTCACTCAAATAGTTCACCATGTGTTCTACCCCACTGGCTTTCACTGCAAGTGAAAGTTTCCTGCATATCACAAAGCAAACAGCATATTTAGATGAGCAGTATTTGTGATTTTGAAGATCAGGCTATTTTGTGATTCGGAACAAACGAGCATATACAACCGGAGTTGACTGACGCAGAGCAAGATCTAAGTTGTGCTTGCCACGGTTTTTCAGATGAGTTTCTGAGCAGTACCAAAACAGAAATATATCTTTTTGTTAAGTCATTTGAACTGGCTCATTCAACCTGTTCATCGGTTTGTGAGCCTCTGTTAATTTGTTGGCAACAAACAGCTTCAAGATCGATTTTTGATGCGCCGGTTAATTAGCATACCAGCAACCTGCCTACACCTATTTCCGGTGAAATATCATAAGCACATTTAAAACACTGGCACTTTTATCACTTAGTGGGCGTACAATACTAACTTGCTATAATGTCCTTCATGATCGCTGAAATTTGTGTTTATGTTTTAGTATATGGCAAGCGAATGACAAGTTTAAGTAAGGACAAATTCAGCTAGTTTGTGTGCGAGGCTGCTATCACGAAGTAAACTTCCGGAATTCATAGTTTAGCTTGTGTGTTGGTCAGCTTTATTCAGCGATTCAGCTAGCCGAATACGTTTAATTGCAGTCAGATGACAAATTGATTAGCAAGTGGTTAAATGACTCGTCACTTTGTTTTACGGCGGAGTTTCGACGAACAAAGTTAACAGCCACGCACAAACTATTACTGTCAGGGGCTTGAAGACAATTCAGAAACGATAAACGGTCTCAGCCTGCTTCATCATCATCATCCTCATCATAACAGCCATGAGCCTGAAAAAAAGGTGTTGTTGCTTGGGCTGCCGCTCACCTCAACAGTGACGTGGAATATCCTAGAAGAAAACGTTACGAAGAAAGTCAGAAGTTAATAACAGGAGACTAAGGCGATGAACTAGTAATGGTATGGATACAAGTACGCCACTGACTACGACACACGGCCATCTCGGATAGCGTCTCTAACCAGTGGTTTGCGTGATCACCAGGACCTCATCCAGACAGGCGACACCTACCCACTTTGCTCAATGCAGCAGTCAAGGTCTTCATATTTCGCAACCACGTTGTTGCTTGACCACCACGCGGTTTTACCCAACTGTCGGTGGCCTCAGCATATAATGCCCGGTACGGTAAACGATCAGACGACATAAGGAGTACGTGACTCAACCAACGCAAGCTATGTACTGTGGTTAACTGACCAATAGATCGCGCATCCCGAGCGTTCAGGAATACGCGCCGGTGAACTGTCATATTGCTTACGCAATCAGTCCACTTAATATGAGCCAATTGGCGAAGACAACGATGGTCAACCACAGCAAGCCTGTTAATATCTTCTTTGTGAACAGGCCACGTTTCCGAACCATAGAGCAAAATGGAGCGCACACAGGCATTATATACCCTTCTTTTCGGCGACAACCTAACGTCTTTTCGATGCCATGGGTGACGCAGTTTGGCAAAGGTAACTCGTGCTTTTGCTACCCTCGATGATATCTCATCAGCAATACTACAGGCTGACGAGATAGTGCTACCCAAATATGTGAAACTGTCCACAGTTTCAAGCGGATAACCTGTAATGAAGAAAGTAAGAGTTGAAGTTGCCCCAGTCTTGAAGCAACACTTTGCACTTTGAAGGTGCAAAGCGCATTCAACACAAACAAGTCTGGTCATTCACCTTGTTCAGCACGGTCTGCATGTCTTCGGCAGAAGGGCTAAGTAAGACGATGTCGTCCGCATACTCTAGATCGGTCAATCTAGCGCCAGGAAGAAGCTCAATTCCAAGCCCACTGGATTCGCGAAGAGCACCCTCCAGAATGTCGTCCATGACGAAATTGAACAGGAAGGGGGAAATCGGACACCCCTGACGAACACCACTAGAAGTACCGAACGCCCGAGACAGTTGTCCATAAACTGTCACCCTGCTTGCAACGTGAGCATACAGTGACCTCAAGAGATTCACGTATTTCTCTGGTACTCCCTTGCGAAGGACACAGCTCCAGAGAACGTTACTAGCAACTGAATCGAAAGCAGCCTTTAGGTCCAAAAAGACCACGACTGCCGGCTGTCTGTAAGAATGCCGATGTTCCAAGATCCGTCGCAAGGTAAAAATATGATCAATGCATCCGCAACCGGATCGGAATCCTGCCTGTTCTTTACGTATCTGGCTTTCTCTGGGCTTAGTGAGCCGACGCAAAATGAGACCACTGAGTAACTTGAACGTAATAAACACCAAACTGATGCCCCTGTGGTTGTCACAGACTTCGGGCCCCCTTTTTGAAAACGGGGATAACTGTTGATAGGCACCAATCACGAGACCTGTTCACTCTCCCAGATCGTCCGGAGGAGTTTTGTCAGTTCTGATACCAACCTCTCTCCACCATCCTTGAAAAAAGAAGGAGGGAGGAGGTCTGGATCAAGAGCCTTATTATGCTTCAAAAGCTTGAGCTCTAGGACCACTTCTGCTTTTAATGGAGGACTGCATGTAATTTAATAACTGACTGACCGGGTCTCGTCGTCCACATGATCTGGTTGAGGCTAACTGAACTGTTCTTCAAAATGTTCAGCCCATCTGTCAAGTCGGCGCGATTGACTAGTGATAAGTGAACCATCTTTTTCACATATAGTCTCACTTACACCGACTCGACGGCTAGTACAACCATTGACCAGGGAAAAAAGCCTTCTGCTATTTCCAGATGAAAAAGCTTTTTCTATCTCATACTACAAAATTTCTTATCACCAGTGATACCACTGGAATAATTTTAGCGTTACCATGTGTTACTGTCACAAACTTACAGTTGATAACTTGTTTGCGAGTTTGTAGTCATCCACATGATACTAATTGACGTTACTAGCTTATACATGATATATTAGCTGTGGCATCTACGTCTTTATCTTACGGCAGTTGGACGTGCAGTCAAGGAAAACATTTTGCGTGCTCATGGGTGGCAGCAAAGACGTATGCGGTCCTGTACTACTGGTGATCGTTAATTACTGAACATACAGTACATACCACCGACAAACATTGTAATAATTCAGATTCTGTAACCCACAGTATATTACAGTGATACAGAAAATACTACATTACTGATTCTGTAATTTGCATACAAATATTACAAACCCCACGAGTTCCCGTCGTAATAAAGTATTGTCTGCTTATTTTAAACCAAGTGTAACAGTGTTTTTACACTGATCATTGTCCCTTAGCTATAGTCCGCCCTTCTTAAACACTAGATGGTCCCGCAACCTGTCCTGAGCTTAGAAGTTACTGCGACGTATAACCTACTCCTTCGAGCTGTGTTGCTACAAAATTACGTGACGGAAGATGCTTGCTGAGAACAGAGAAATATTGGGTGTTACATGATTCATTACAGCTGTCTATCCAGTTGATACATTTTATTCACTTGTTCTACTACGTATCGTATTGTGTAAGTGTGCTTTTTCCGTCTCTCAAAGTTGGGCACTTCATTGAGCGCCTCGTTGTATTGATCTGGCCAAATCCCTGACCACTAATCAGTAATATAACTTGTTACCTAGCGGGTATAATTGAATCGGAGATTTCGACCTATCTCGGAAGTCATCATTACGGGGTTATTAATTGGAGTTAACAGGACAGTTACTGTCTTTCCTCTTGAGGTGATCGGGCAGCCTGATCATTACTCACAAGCGAAAGTGGTTGAGTGTTCACACATTATAATACGGTCGTGCTTAATGTGAGGTCACTAGTGCAGTAGTAAACACGGTTGCCTCATGAACAGCGTGGCCGGGGTTATTGTCCCTGCAGTGGCAAGGCTATTCACTACTGACGAGCTAGAACGAGAGAGAAACTCGTGTCTGGTGCATCTTTTTGAAAGAGACTGATTAGAAACTATGTCTGAATGCGAATTTTGCGATCAAGTGTGAGCGATGTTCAACCTGAAACTAACCAATGCTCCCGACTACTCATCAGTACTCAACAGGAATGTAGAACAGTTGGAAAGCCTTAATACATCTACTTTGTGTTTTGCAATTTTGAAGAAAAGTCCGCATCCAAATAAACAGGTTCAGTATACTGAACT
>LUCH01003706.1:24888-53226 GCA_013368495.1 Paragonimus heterotremus | reverse complement strand
TTGGCGGCGAAAGGAGGGAGCTGGGAGGAAATACTACCACTGATTCTGTTTGCCCATCGCTGTTCGCCTCAAGGTACAACCAAGAAGTTGCTGTTCGAGCTAATGTACGGGCGCGTCCCACCCGCAAGGTTGTCGGATCGAAGTGCCGTGTTTGAAATTGGTTCGAAGGTTGAATACAGAGACAGACGGAGTTCAGGCGCAACAGGACTAGGAAGTTCCTGGCGGGGTGAGGAGGACTTAATGTGGTATTTGACCGCTGTGATCCAGTGTGTCTGATTTAGTATGAGGAGAATACACATCATGTCATCGGATGCCAGCTTTGTAAACGATATGGCACGTTGATCTGAATGTTGTGCACACCAGGTGTGTCAACATCACCGACGTCGTCACGCAGATCGTCTAGAGCACAAAGGGAACCTGAAGGGCTTTTGCTGCAGTTGGAACAATCGTTGCTGGGGAAGGAATGTGATGAGAACTAGCGATCGCCCCATACTACACACCACCACTGTTCTGTAGCGAGGCGACGAAGTAGCCGAAGGAATGCATGCAAAGAAACATCACACCATCACAAAAGTGCAGTTTGCCATGGAATATTTTCGGCTACGCAAAGTTACTTAGCATTAGCGTCTGCGGCAGCCGCGACCTTCTGCGACGATTGCCATATTCAGATGAGTGTTTTTGTTTTTTGTCTTGTTTAAGCGCCTGACCCGTGTTAGTTTGCTAAATAAACAACATTTACGCCATCCATGTTCTTGGTTCACAACACTACTACGATTAAGAACAATCATCGTTCTTCTAACATGCAAGATTTTCTCTTTCTTGAAGAAAGATTTTCATTGTCTGCTGGTAGCTAAACATGTGATCGCGTCCCAAACTCTATTAAGCAGCTATCTTGTTCATCCATTTGGAGTTACTGATGTATGCTGCTTCCTGACCCACTCTTGCCTGTCTTCCAGAAAGATGTCTCCCAACAGTCAGCTACTATCGAGAGTGTCCCGTGCCAAATAACACTGGGTTTATATAGACCAATGTGATGTGACCCATACAAGGAGTAAATCCAAAACGGCGTGCTCATCTCTGTCGTCTGCAGTCAGTCTGTTCTAGCGTAATCTTGTGGAATGTTTTCGTCTCCAGTCTTCTGGGCAATCTACAAACATATGTGAAGCCTCAGAAATGCCGCCCGCGATTCTGGTCAGCATTAGTGTGTACTCTTTTGTTTGTCAACCTTATATTCGGTTCGATCTCGGATGTGTGTCGTCGTCTTAGTGAAAATGTACAATCACATCATACTACTCGTTAGTATCCAGGTTGAGGCAGATATTTAGTTGCTGAAGTGACCGGATAAAACTACAAGAAGGAACATTAGAGTGCATTGTGACATGACATGGTGACTTCTAAACATGAGCCAGGCGTTAACAACCGTGACGTCCCTGGATCAATGTTATGTGTGAATGAGAAATTTCGTTAGTGTTGGTGTTGGGGTATGTACATCCTGTGGTGATTTTCTGAATCCATGCGACATCAGCCTAATTAGCTCATAATACAACTACTCCATTGTTTAAAGAAAGTTTTGTCGTTTCTACTGACACTGTCTGAGGTGATAGAAATTGTGCATGTATACACCCAACTCAAGTGAGACTTCGAGACAAGCCAACCTACGCAGGCCTAGCTCACACAGTCCATTCAAACGGGCTTGACATTAAGAAGAGGTGAAAATTCTGCTCTATAATGTTATTGTTCACACATGGTTGTAGTTGAGCGTTTGTATTTGATTATTCAGTCATGTCTGTTGTGAGGTTGTTGACCTTGTTAGTTTTACAAGTACGAGGGTCGGAGTACAAACTTCAATCTGGACAAGGATATGCACTACTGATAAGCTCTAATGAGAGCGAAACTCTGGTTTAATGCTTCCTTCTGAAGTGGGCTAGCCGATAGGCTTACCCGAATGCGATGGCTGCGATCAAGTGTGCGTGGTGTTTAATTTTGAAATAATCTGAATTCCAGAATCTTCACCACCAATTATTTATGTTTCATACTGTTCCCATAAGATTTTGGTGTGGTTTTAACAGCTGTGTTTTTATTGGCTGCAACTTCATTATATGTTGTGCTCAATGATTAGCCTTGTTAGATAAAATTAAAGAATATTTTTATGGATGTCGTTTGGTTTTTCATTCATTCCTGAACAAAGAAAGAACAGTTAAGCTATAAGGCACGGATGTTTCGTTAGAGAACTTCCAAAAAATTTAGGTGTTTGTTATGTGCATTCATACAGACAGTTGTTGTGGTGTCTTTGTGAACATGACAAATTTGGGCTTTCTTAGCCTTAAATGTTATAACGTGTCCTGCCTTTGTCAACTCGAAATGATTCAACTAATGTTACTAAAACTTGCATAGCTTCTGTCCTCATCACACCTGATACCACAATTGTGAACCGAAAATTTAATTATCAGCTAAAAACCGAATAAAGTCAAAATTAGCTATTTCACGTCCCTGGTCTCAACTGTCCCTCAGTTGGCCAACAAAAAAAGCAACGCGACGGTTAACGTCCCATTGAAATCGGATCTGGATTTTAAGAGATATGTTCGATTATACACACTTTTGGTGACACAAACGAGGTTACGCGGCCTGGACTAGACATGAAGAGAACAAAACCTTTGTGCTGTGCTTGGCGCATGTTTGGTCACGTATGCTTCTACACGAATTCAACTGTCTGAACACAATATTTTGTTCCTGACAAAATGTCGGGAAAGACGGAGTCAATAGTTCTAGCTTACCAGATATATTCGGTGACAAGATTATTTGACAAACCAGATTGTTACTAATTTTTGTAAGTTGAGTGTATGGTACTTTACTTACCACATAGTATCACAAAGGGAAGAGAACGTTTCGCAATTTTGAGAAGCTGGTCGAGAAAGTCGACATAAACGATCACATCAAAATTGCATGTAGCCGTACGAAGTTAGTCTCCAAAATGCAACATAGGAAATCTGAATCAAGTCATGGTCAGACTAATGATCAGGTGCTACGACCGAACATCATCGCAGAAAGCACATCCGACGGCATGTTGAGTGTGCTCCTATGGAACGGCGATGCAGTATAAATAGGTTATGATCACATTGACAAATGTACGCAGTAAATCTAACAGAATATTTTCATTTTCTTCAAAATAAAAGGCGCGATCCTTAGTTTAGTTGAAAGAGGCGTAACTTCGAATTTCATATCAATGGATTTGAGTCGATGGTAAATAGCCAAACGTTACTGGAGTTTCTAATTTACTGGTAACAGTTTCGTGAGAGGTCCGTCTTTACAGGTTAGAATAATTTGGCCACTAAGTCTATCTAAACGAGACGGAAAAAGAGCCTATAACCAGTGGCTTCTACGACATCAACTTTTTCTGTCTCCGGTGGGGATTTCGGCAAGAAACATTCAAAAGATGGTGTATTATTGCCATTGCTCCAGTCGTCAAAGGATGACGAGATCAGTTTTCCATGGCCACTTCTGAGTAGAGTAAGACTTTATTATAATTAATAGTGAGAGTAGGTTTGCTCTGGATGTCGTCGTATTGGGAGGGTGATCGGAAATTCATGATGTGCTTGACCACGGCTACGTGGATAGACTTTAAGCCAATTCATAACCATGCAATACATAGTTATTTAAAAAGTAAGTGGTGGAGAACAAATAGAAAGACGGGGTAAGAACTAAGACAATAACAGAAAGAAGAAACAGTCTTTGTCTGCGAATATATTTGTATTTTCGGAGTTTTTGTCTTTCTTTTCTGAGAAATTTTTGAAAGCCAACAATATGATGACACTCCTCAAAGTGATTAAACCCTACTGTAAAGTTATCCAGCGTATTAATAACTTTTTCAGTTCAAAATATCTCGAAATTACTTCTGCGTGTTTCGATATGAAGTTAATATGTCTCAAGAGGATCCTCTGCGTTTCAATAGCGAACGCGGTCACAAGGCTAATGTGTGTATTGGTAGGCTGACAGACGCAAGGATTTGACTGACTCTTGCTTAGTGATAGGAGGCAGGGTCGCTGGGTGCAGGAAGTAAACGAAGCTAGCTCGGCTAAGAGAGGTGCAGGCTAACACGTACGCGGTGAGCACTGAGACCGCGGATGTGTCCGTACGACGTAGAGCGCTGGACTAACTCAGACTGATGCTGGTTGTGGTCTACATCGTCGTCCAAACGACCTGATACGTCGGAGAAGCTCTGTCTCGGATGTTAGACCGATTGTCATCTGAGTAGCAGTTTGCAGGTACCTTGACAACTGAGGGCATGACTGAAACACCTAGAGTAATACCGACCTCCCACGAAGTGTGAACTCAGATACAAAAGGCCTCCTAACCGAGTAACCGAGCAGCTTTAACATATCGCTGTAGCCACGATCACCTCAGCCGAAACGGGGATGAACGCATATTTCAGGTCAAGTCGTTTGGCTCCATCAGTGTTTCGGCCATCATGGTCCACAATCAATAACATCTAGCTGCTCACATATTTCTTTCGGCATTTCAGCGCCTAAAAGACAACGCTGCATTGGGAACCAGCATTCGTCGGTGACTGCAAATGGACTAACCCAAAATACGATATTTCCCTAAAGGCTTGTGCTATCACGGTAATTCTTTCACTAAAAGGATGGATAATAAAATGCTACATTCATGACCGGCACATATTTTCAAATTACAAACAGGGTGTTCGAAAACTAATGATTTTCTCTTAGAATCTGATGCACGTCATGCTTGTTTCTAGATTTACCGTGACATTTGTGGACTGACATGACGTTTTACATAACTGCCACTACAAAAGTAGGTGTCACCTAGCATTTCTGCGTTTTGTGACATTGTTACTGAGCCTTGTTTTTCCACTACTTGTCACCGTGTCTTCTTTGACGATGCCACCCATACGAGTTCCGTGATAAGGTTAACCTGAGATCAGGATGGACAGCTCATTCAAAAATGTTGTCCAGATTTAAGTGCGTTTTCCTCCGAAAACTTGCATTGTCCTGAAAAAACACCGTGCGCAAAGTGAAACGGACTACATATCATGATGGAACCAGATCACATTGGTGGACCGCGACTAACAGGTTAGTGTGTCGATTTAGGAGAAACAGCTACTGATGGTGAGACATTTATTGTACACTGTAGATGAAGCATACGCAGCATATAAAGGTTACTGGATGCCATTAACTAAGATTGGCCGCATCTTCTTGATGTATGCTTGTTGGTGTTGTTTACAGCATTGTACATTTCGTGCAATCAGTACTTGATCTCCATTCTCAGCTACATTTTTAGTTACTTCTAATTATCGCGTGTCTGTGACTTATGACAACTGAAAGTAGGGCTGAAACACCCAGAACAGTCGACCGATTGAAGTCTCCAAGCCTAGGTGAACAGTGTCCGGGAGAGGTGGCAGAACATTGTAAGTCCACTCTGGCTTTGAGTGACCTAAGCATGACACTTAGGTGAGACAAACAGCCTCATGTGAGTGGCTTATGGGTCCGCTAGCCACTGTGCCAACAGAATTGTACGACAAAAAACAGATTAGACAAAGGTGACAACATATCCGTCTTATGGTTGGCTGAGATAAGAGTGGACAGCAGGAGTGTTTTATTAAATATGAAAGTTTTTTAACGGGTAAGTTGTAATTAACCGTTTAGGCAGTCCATATCAGAAACGGACTTCTCGATGCAAATCATCCATCCGCTTCTTTTCGTCAATATTTTCTGAGGGGTATCTGCTGATGAATCGAACTAGTCACCAGCTCCAGTTAATTTCCACCTTTTCCCATTGTTCTTTCTAGTGATCTATTGTGTGAAGGATTTCGTAGACCACGTCACACGCCTCATACATATAAGTAACATTAAACTCTGTCCCACGAACGCATAATTCTTTGATATTTCTGGTGCACAAAACTATGAACACAGATTTTCACGATGAACTTGGGCCCATTTTATAGATGACCAACTCAGCCTAAATTAAAAACGTGTTGCTGCTTGCTCCTCTCGTTGCCAACAACCCACGTGATCAAGATGGAGTACCACTTATTCATCAATCCGCCACTTCTCATTTGTTCATATACGTAACCTACATTCGTATATTCCATTATTCATTAGATGTAGACTGAATTGGTATTGGTACTGCAGAAGGAAAATGGGTTGATTTCAGAGCAAATTCTTTCTGACGACCACCGATTTTTTCAATTGTGCATGTGGTCTCAATATCCGGTGGCTAGCAATCCATCAACCAAGAGAATTTGACATTAGAGTTTGACTAGATGCATTCAGTTACTTTCGAAAAACTGGCATATATAATGCCATTCACATCCATGAACCATGAACAGGATGCGATGTGATAGGCTGCGGATAGGTAAATGTGGGATATGTTCCAGCCGTTTTATTGGATGAAATGAAACTAGCTCTTTTGGATGGAGGTTCGGTGATTCCAATATATATCGCTATACTTCACCAATTTTCACGTGTTTATCTTGTAAAGTCTCTTACCTTTTTGTTCTCTTGTTACCTACGGTTTTTCATACCTGTTATGTTCATTGTACATATTAACCACTTGTCTATTGTTTGAATGAATACACACTTCGTCCTCGCGCGCCCCGTTTTCTGCTAGCACGTGGTCGTTGTTACCGGGAGTTAACTGTGGCAACAGCGAATGTTCAGTACATTGAATAAACTGGATGTGCTAGAATTACTCTCTTATTCCGGATGGGCGTTACTCTAACTTATAAGCGAACGTAGTGTGGTGGAATTTATCGTAGACAGTTATTGTAGATTATTTTGTAACCCTGTCGATTCATTTCTTGGTTCCACTACAATCTCATCATAACCAAACAATTTTCCGTAAAAGATGAGTTTCAGAAACAGATGACCTACAAAACCAGACCACGCTGATCAATAAAGCTTTTAAACCGTAGGGCAATATCACAAGTGCAGTCGTGTGGTGACGAAAGACGGATGTCATACCAGCGTTGATGTTGTCACAACCAGAACCAACATGGCTTCAAGTACAGGTTCGGAAGCTTTATATCTAAACTCATCGCTAACTGTGAAATAACTATGAAGGCAAACAAAACAGTTGAAAAGATTCTGACTGTTAACGCTCAGAATAAGCGCTAGCCTTGATAATGTATTTTACATATTGAGTGTACAAATCACATCATATATCATGATGCCTCAATTGCCAAGTCGTCAGGCGTTTCTAGGATTGTATCATGCCCAAGGAAAGTTGTACTATGGGCATAGCCGGAGTAAATCTTACATCATCACTGATAGAACCATTCTGAACTATATGCAGGATATCCTCGACTGAGAATTTGGATATAAATTTGGATGTGTCCGTGGATCCTGAAGTGCATAAGTTGTTAACAGTGAATGCAAAAGTGAGAATTCAGACCCTAAGTTAACACAATGGAATAGCTATAAATGATGGGGCAGAATATCTCAAGAATTTCTTTAACTGTCAAATTAGCATCCAATAGCTCAGTACTATTTAATAAATGTCGGCCAGTTTCATTTAGAAGAAGCTAACTGAGAACATCTTTCTTCCTTCCAAGCTGAATCAGCTACTGTCTTGAAGATTGGGATTAAAAACTTGTTAAGCACTTTGAAAGTAATTGTTGAAACGAGATAACTGCATATCCAGCCATAATCAGTTAGAAAATTACTCCTCCCGGCGCCTGCAGTGGACTGGGTTATCAAAACCCCCACATCATTTTCAAAAATATTCACAGGCAATTCAAGCGTAGCTCGATGGAATTATTTGGTACACTATTTTGTACACTACCTGTAACTGGGGCGATACTGTTATTTTATTCAAGTGAATCGTCCAAAAACACATCAATCATAACTCGGAATATAGCAGCCAGTTGTAAAACACATCAGGAAAATTGTAGGTGATGCTCAATTGTGAGTACGGAAGATAAAAATCAGGTTAAGTGAGGTAATTTTGCAATGTAAGGACAGTGATTTAGATTTCTGTTCTTTAGTTCAGGAGCGGAAAAATTTATAATGCCTGACTGAAAGGGGGTTAAAAATCCGTACTACTAACAGATTTCAAGTTGAGCTAGACTTTCTACATACACAAACAAAATATCTACCCAGTATTTGCCATTCAGAAGATGATGCAATCGGTCATCTTGGAAAGTAAGTTACCCTCTGTGAAGAATAAATGTGTACTTATTGGTCTTGATCTTAAGGAAAATCTTATGGCGGAAGTTATTGCACGAAGGTACGAAATATCAGTTGAAACAACTTTTACATAAACTGCACAATAGCAAGTTTAAGGATATCAAGCTGAAGACTCACAGACAACCTTCGAACATTGCTACACCTATGAATCATATTTTAGGATCAGAGACTACATCGATTGGGGCTGGAACTTTGCGAGTCTGCCATTACTGACCGATTCGCGGTTCGAACGGTATGCATCAGTATGTATCTTCTAAGTTTTTGTTACTAACATGGAACCTGTGTGTTGAAACTGAAACTGAAAAGCCATCAAGGCCACTCCCGACCAGCGCTAGGGAACCTGAGCGCACCGCGTTATCCCGTAACAAGCCAGAAGTGCTACTGTTCTACTTGGTCGCTGTTTCTATCCTTCCTTCATCTTGAGTTCCCTCTTTATCTTTGTATGGTGTACATTCAGTACTGAGCCGGTTGGACAAAGTCACGTCACGAACGACTGCCAGCAAGACTTTAGATTTCTAAGATATTTTACTGAACAGAACGTTTTTATTTAAGCCGACCTTACTCTGCAAACGTTATCATATTCGTTCTTTGCAAAATTGTTTATCAAATATTATAACGCTTTTTTTCCTCTCAGATAAAACCAGTGAGCAAGAAATCAGAATCAACGGCACTGATTGTCAAAGTCCATCTCACTTAAACCGGCCTGATTAATCGAACATAGATTTGTAACGAACAAAAACAACGCCAGTGAGAGGAGCTCAGTCGATAAGTTTGCATCGGCACCATGTTTACAGAACACTGTGTACACTAATTTCAATTTGACAGCCTTACCTTTGATGTCAGACGGTTCTCCAGCATTTGGTTGACACCATCCCAGAGGATCTCAGCATGGTGAAGACGTTCCCCACGTCCTCGTCACTCTTATGCGCAGATGTTGTAACCTCTAGTGAAGACGACCAATACTAGCGACGTCGCTACCAGCGCATTACACATGTTAAGTGTTCACATATGATAATACGGTAGTGCATAATGTGTGGCTAGTGGCCCAGTGGTCAACACGGTTGCTTCATGAACAGCGTGACCGGAGTTCTAGTCCTGGCAGTGGCAAAGATATGCACTACTGACAAGCTCTAATGAGAGCGAAACTCTAGTCTAGTGCTTCTTTTCGAAAGTGGCTGACTGGAAGTTCTATGAGATTGTGAAATCTACGACCAGTCGTGGGTAACGTTCAATTTGAAATAAACAAAATCCCCGAATACTCATCAGCAACCTTCCTTTGCGTCTAGTGGACCCAGATTACTGGGCTCAGTTGCCTAGAATCACGCTTCCAAACCAATTAGCCTACCTTTATTGCGGTCGTCAGTCCACCCTTTCTTCACATGGGCACTTTATATCGGATTAGAAGCAAACACATTACTAAAAAAACTAATGACGGTGTAAAATATTCTCCAAACGAAACATCTTTATAGCTTGAATTATTCCTACGTGAAAGGTTTGTAGCCGTTACGTTGTGTTTGAGGGCAGGAAAATCGACGTTAATTCGCTAAATGACAGAAGTGGGTTAACCTCACAATTAGTGATTTGCTGAATCGGTGATTTTTTTGAGATCCAGGCTAGCCAGTAAAAAACACATGTATATGGTGAAGAATAGATACAATTTTTGTGTTGAAACTTATTCTAAGCCTGACATTTGTAGGTAATCATAATCAACAGTTTCACTATCCCTCACTTTGCCGAATGTTCTTGTGTGGGGAATATTGCATGTGTTAACTGATTACAAACTACAACCCAGTTGGCTTAAATTCATCACGAAACTGGGGTTATTTATTTGTTCGGCATTATTTGCAACTCAGGGAAACGAACTATTTCCATCTTGATGGTGATTTGACAAAATGAACTTAGACTGATGTGTGTGCTGTCGGACTCGGATCACCTTCGACACTTCGGGTGTTTCGTATGTTAGCAAAAGCATAGAAAAACTTTTCAGTTTTCATGCTTCAGCATCATCATGGAAGTAGTACTCTTTTTCTTAAAACGGATGTGTACAATCGTACGCTAAATGAACGTCTTTCAGATAGTTTCGGGTTACAATTTTCAATGGTCAGGTAGGATTCACG
Source organism: Paragonimus heterotremus (assembly GCA_013368495.1). Lineage (NCBI taxonomy): Eukaryota > Metazoa > Platyhelminthes > Trematoda > Plagiorchiida > Troglotrematidae > Paragonimus > Paragonimus heterotremus. The sequence goes on along the minus strand of LUCH01003706.1, from coordinate 42,908 downwards.
TTCGTTACTATTTCAGGTTTCATCCACGGTGTAGTTGCTTTCTTCCGCTTTGTGTACACTGCGGTCATCCAACTGAGCCGAAAATCATTATATGACAGATTGAGTTGCTCTGGAGACAGGAGTGCCCTAGTTTGTAACCTATGGTGCAAGTGATGATTTTTTTCCCCCTGCAGTGATTATTAAATAGAAGAATGGCCCGACAGTCCGTATTTCAACAATCTCTGTCCAAACCATAATCGTTGGGCTTTGTTGACGTCGGACTGAAGTAAACCAATGAGAGTTACTGACGTACCAAGTATCGGGTCTTCGTATGAGTCCATTCATACAGAATATTATTTCGTCAGTAAATACTGTTGAATATATACCCCTTTCCGATCAAAACCACGTGAAAAATGACATTTATCCGCATCCGATAACTGAGGCTCTTGTAATCAGGCCTCCCAGTACGGCCTTTTGAGTATCTCGTGCATAGTAGGCTTCCAAGCGTTGCATTCCTGATCGAGCCGACGAACACTATTCTGGGGACCGTTTTTTACACGTCGCAGAATATCACTGGCAGAACAACCATTTGTTGATGTGCGCGGCCGACGATTTCTTTGCGGATCATGAATAATGTCAGTTACAACGAACTTTTTCGGTAACTTTCGAACTGATTTGCGGGTAAACGATTGCGTACTCACATGCCTTGTGTTGAACTCCCTAAGTGATCTCAGCCACAGTTTTTGCTACGGGCCGCATAACAAAAAGCCAGTTCGCTACGTTTTCCAGTTGTCAGATCGCGGGCACACCGCTCACCTACATGCGTTTCGGGGGTGTGATCTGGTTCCAGCATGTTAAGTCTCTCAGACCGAACAGGGCGTGATTATTGTCCGGCAAACTGAACCGAGGAAAGTGTGGTCCAACATAACTCAACATAAGAAGAATCACACAGGTAGGCAGACAGACACACAGAACAAACTAGTCACCCAATGGCCAATACGTCCGACATGCCTCCAGTGAAGTGATATCGATTCAAAACCATCACCGATCATTTACAGTATGCCCAGTTAGTTTTCGATCGACTATTTAGTAATTTAAAACACTACGTTCCCTTGATCCAGTTCATCAATAACGATAAAAGACATACGTCGTGAGATGGCAACATTTCGTTTACCCTCTTCAGTCACGAACGTAAAACATCAGAATACATAAAACATGGGGATAGCAACAACAATAGAAACAACCAACAATTGGGTTCACATGAAACGAAGACTCTTATCAGTTCCAGGGCAGACAAACTGAGTGAGTTAACAGTTTATGCACACACAAGACCGGACGGCGAGTATTGATTAACATTGCCTCGGAGAAGGCAAGCAATTTCCGGTTCCGATTACGAACCAATTCTTAGAACGGGTTGACGGGGTCAACAACATGACCTGTTTCCATGATGTGTTTTGCAATGGATGAGGTCGGATTTCGTTTCACTCTGATTCGTTCTGATTCGTTCTTGACTGTCGCCTTTCATTACTTAGCGTTTGGTGAAAACATTATCGTGATACCACAATCCGTTAGGAAATTATCGTATACCTACTTTTACTCACCGATGCGCGCTGGCTCCTAGTTGAGCGTTGCCACTCAAACACTGAAACGTGTGTATGGGCAGCCGGATGTAATCGACCGTGAACGGTGTTGGGCCGAGCGAGTTGACGGGACATATACGTACACCCCCCGCATTACCCACCACCAGCTAGTCTGACTGAGGTTTCAGCCGTGTGTTTTGCCCGTTTGCTCATCCGACTCGGTTAGCAGGCCTGTGCATCGGACTGGGCTCCGGTGGAAATAGAAAAAATTCAAATATTCAAACCTGCAACACACACGCGGGCGTATATCGCGGTTGCTCAAATGAGGCATGACAACCTGACTTACTCTGTTTGTTATAGGCCCTGTCACAGTGCCCCGATCGGGATGGGAGACAGAAGCGTGCGCGTGAAGGCGTGTGTAATGGGGGGGTGCCTTACTGTCATATTTACGATACTGCACTGGAGTACGGCTTGTATGTCCAATGCTCATGGCTGGGCGCACTGCGTGAGTACTCTCATTATTGTATTTGTACGTAGACAATGAGAAAAAATTCTGACCGTCGCTCACTTTTAACCCCAACTTTCGCACGTTTTCAAAAAAAAGGCACTAGATTCCAGCTTTGTTTTTGTTAAGGTTCATCAACACTATATCTGCTCACCACGACCAAGAGTTGAACACCGGCCACGCTTTCATGAAGGAACCGTGTTGACTACAACGCACAAGCGAGTAATCTTGTCTGATTGTTCGGTGACAGCCGTTTGTGAGTATTGGTCATGGGGCCTGACCACCTCCAGGGGAGGTACAGTTAGCTCCAATGAGAATGGAAACTAAATGAATAGAAACTGACTTATATCGCCATTCAAATTGTATGTCTGGATGTGGTTTCAAGCAAGTGAATTAATCCTAAAGTGAGATGGTCTGCTACTCATTGGTGTCAATTCACCGTTATCTGCCGTGAGGTAGCGCCGACTATGGTGACACAGTGGGGTCAGTTGCAGAAATTCCGACATTAGAGAGCTTCTAAAACAGGCCGTTCTCCTTCCAGTCTTGCCAACGCGATTTAGTACATGGGGTCAGCGTTGGCTTGTCTCTGCGTGGTGGTGCTAAAACTGCGATCTTGGGTCAGCACATGGTCCTAACAACTTATGGTGTTGCATGCACTTTGTTAGTCACTCGGGGTCGCGTGAAACGTAACAGATTGCTCATGCTGTTCTACAAAAGCTCTGGGGTTTGTAAAGTGAACGCATTCGCGCAATCTACTTGTGCTCCCCAAGAATACCGGCTGCAATAGCTCGGATATGGCACAAATATGTAACAGTGATAGTCGCTTTTCATTTTCGACTCTCTGAAGGTTGTTATATAGAAAATTTACGCTACAGTTGATTGTGATCAGTGAAAAAAGCCGTAGTTCCTGTCTCAAGTTTAAATAAGCTTAAGTGAATATCGGAACAATGTGTATTCTCAGCAATTGAAGGGGAGTACTAGGATTTTTTCTCTCTGAATTTCAAGGTGGCGTCAGTTGTTACGGACTTGCGATGTATAAGTATTCAGATCAATATCAGGTATACTGTAAACAGCTCAAAAAAGCGAGCAATGAATTTCGTTCTTTCTGTTATAAAGACATTTAGGTAGTTGTGAACGTGTACGTCTGAGTCTTTTGTAAAACATTATAACCGTAATTTATTGTGACGCTTCTCTTCCGATCGTTGAGGTAGGTCTAGTGCGAATACTGACCCCCCTACTTGAAAATAGAAGCTGACTCAAATATTTCTACGGCACTACTAAAGGAATGCACAAGTAATTACCTTAACCAAATCTCAATCATTCGAAACGATAGTCCATTTAAGCAAAATCGATAAGTTCTAGACAGATCCGGCAAGATCACAGATGACACGTCAAGCAAGTAAACCGGGTAATGAATGGCTACCCGCACCGCAAACGACCAATAACAACTACTGATGAGGCGTTCTACACTAGTTGAGTAAAACAAAAACGGGGTGAGTAAAGTACAGGGACTAAACATCATACCGATAAGTGAAACAGAGAATGTATGTATGGGAGGCAAAATTTTCTCGTTTCAAGAATCAACAAACTTACATTCACAGTTTGATTCAGGCTATTTGAAAGTCGTCAACGTCAAAATGTTCCAACACTGAATAGGTAAACAAACCTGTTGACATCCCTTTAGAATGCCACTTTTTGTAATTAGAGTTAGCTCTCGGAACAAAGTTACTTCTTCATACAGATTTTCACTATTCAAGCAACTACCCACGGATGACGTGAAACACTCTGGAAAATAAACCGATAGAAAATCAGCCGCAAGAGTTAATTAGCCGGCACTCTTCCATTCTAAAGCACATTGGTGTGACCATCAAAACACTGACATGTAAGAACAACTGAGTTAAGGAGACCTCACTAGTGTTCACCATACTAAAAAAAGTAAATTTTAGTTTTTTTTATTAGTTCTCATGGAATAAAAACGTGTGCGTCATACACTTCAGTGTTTTTAGAATACACAAAGTTGACACTCAACCATTTTAATAGAATCTCAACAACAAGCACTTTAAAAGTCATGCAAAGTTTGGTTAACCCGTCAGTCCTTAAAAGTCGATTTACGATTAAGTTTGTCATTAGCACATGCATAAACACTTATGTCTTCGATACACTATGTATTTACATCCAGAATAAACTGCAGAAAAACAGGGTATCGTGCACATCACTGTCGTATATTGCACGTTGAAACAATCAGATTACGTGTTTACGGGACCGACCTCTATGTTGTTTGGAGTATTCTGTCGTTAAGGTTCATTTTTAAAAAGAGCGTGCTTTTGTGGTTTGAGAAGTATAAGCCCTTATAATTCGTATAATGTCAGCAGAACACAATTTAACGGTTAACCACGAAACAAGACTGCATTATTCAAGTCTGTCGATTTGTTCTCACGCTGCATCAAGTTGCCTTTGTCTGAGGGTCAGAGTTTAGGTAAGTGAGATGCTAACTACTTAATTCTACCTTTTATATACAAATAATAGTGTGTGAGCCAAGAACGGGGAGACCAACACATGGGTTATGCGCTTTAACAAGACAACAGACAAAAACACTCATCTGCATACGGTACTGGACGAAGAACGTCACGGTTGCCACAGACGACAATGCTCAATTTCTTTACGTTCTCTTACGTACCAATAACCACTTCCTGCGATGATACACTGCGATGTTTCTTCCTGTATTTCTTCTGCGGCTACTCCAATGTCAAAATCGGTGCTCTGGCGCCCACTACTGAATAGCAGTGGTGTGAAAAGTATAGTACGATCCCTCCTGCTCACCACACCATTATTTCCTCACCAAAGGTATTAATGATATTCCATTTTGGGGCGAATTTCACTACTGGCCTCTTCCTGTCATTTCGTTCCGCTCCTCGGGCAAAAGACTCCTGTTTCGACGATTTGTCGGTCTTCCATTTAGTAATACTCTAATATGCGACCGAAACCAGCCGGCGCGCACGAATTGAATTTGAACTGGTGACGGAACGTGCTGTTGTGTTGTCGGTGCCATCTTAGTTCTCGTTCGTGTAAGTCGTGTGCATGGCTTACTGGCCTTTTGGCTCATGCTCGTTTCTTATTGTTTCCTTTTACAGGACTGTTGTTGGAACCCCTACTTCGGAAGAACGCTGTCCTCCGGTATCTTTACGTTGCCCGACAGTTGGTTCGTAAGTGTAACGGACAACCAGCATGTAAACAGCCGGCTTGCAGGTTACAATACCATTTCTGCCAGACCAGTTTCATAGCTATCACAGTGAATAGCCAGAGACAGTGTTCGATCGTAATACTTCAGTATGGGAGTCTCAGTAGTAACTCGTTGTATGTTATTGCTTACGGACCGGGGTTTTAAGTTCACAGGTTGTTACTTGAGGGAGAAAGATCTTTGTTTATGCGTTCCTATCGCTGTGTTGTTCGGTAAACATTGTGTTGAACCGTTTATAGGTTCAAAGAAAAAGTAAATGGAACTTAATAAACTTGTAAATTCAGTGGACCTGCTGAATGCAATCATTTCAGCAGCGAACACTTAAACACACAAAGACAACTTTCGTTCGGACAAATGCAGTTGATGACCTGTTAGACTGAGCTTGTATAGCAGTTAGGATACTTGTAGTGCCGGTTGTCTCTCACGTATGTGCCGACCGAGTAATATTTTAAAACTCAACCGATTTAGCTGTGACCACAGAATTGAGTAATGAACTCCAATGTAAACATATCCTAACTGTGAAACAGTTCTATCTGCAGAGTTCTCTGCTTGTTCCATTATTCGGTTTCAGCGAGTGACCTCTTAAACGTTTATCCTAAATTGGTTGAATGAGATGTGCTAATGGATCATCAGGGATATGGAATATTTTTTAGGTAAGGATTAGGTCTTCGATTTGGTGTCCGCACTTACCTGAAAGTTGACCTAATTCTACCAGTCTTATTGGGTAGAGTGCTTTCCCGAGCCCCATAATTCTTCTAACGACTCGTCACCAGACACTCTATTACTTCCAATTCCATAGTGGTTCTTCATGTGCCAACATGCCAATGAGATGTTCTTTGTCAGATATTGTTGGAAGAAGTCAGTTCATATAATTGACCATACCATTGCATTGTGATATTACCCGCACATCCTCAGCAGCTGATATCGTGACGATGACAGTTGCCTTCTTGGGGTCCATTCTGAGTTCGCTTGACGTTGGCTAATGTCCGTGAAGGGTAACGTTCTTTTCTCGAAACGCCACCTTTTCAAATGACAGACGAATTCTTTGAATGAAGCAGCACTTTGGAAATTTCTCAAGCTTTTGATCACGGTACTCTATAGATTTTCCAGAAATCAACACCTCATCTGTGACAAACGAGATTCCCTTCAGTTTGTCAAGAATATGAATTAAATCCACATGTGTAGACCACAACATGTGTTATTTGAAAGCTAAGAGGCACAGAATTGGCGAGTCTAAACCTCGATTGTATTAAATCACAGAGTTCAAACGCAAATTATATGTAGTCCCGGGAGAGCGAACCCCGCGAGTGACAACACACCTATGCCTTCTATCTGAATTTATTAGTCTATGGCCATCCAGTAAGGCCATATTAGACTTGTGAGGCTCTGGACGATTGAGTTCCTAGATCTGTCATGTATGACTTGTTGAAATACTAATATGCGTCTGTTTCATTTTTGTCATCAAATGGAACGCAAACCAGTTTTGGAAAGTCACAGTATTTTGGATCAGTGTTCCGATGGAGTCGTTGTAAAAGTTTAACAGAAACGTTGACAAAACCCAACTTTTTGAAGTTGGACAGTCTTATCGTGTGCCTTCCATGTAGATACCTCCTATGACTAATCCACAGAGAGTTTAAATATGGTGAGTTACCTTGCATGTACTATGCTTGGTCAGATCGTAATCGTTTTTGGCGTGTTTGTGTGCTTACAGCCTTCGGAGTGATGAGTCACCTTCCAGAGGATGAATCTTCTTGCTAAACCAGCAATTGATAGTGACTCTACTTTCTTGTCTAAGGTATACGAGGCTGTAGTTATCTATTTGGATTTAGAAAATTAAGAAGACTAACTTGTCTTTGAACCACTGAGTAGGTTAGACCCTCCCTCAGATTTTACAGTAAATTCTGATTATGAAAGTTTTCGGTCACCTACTTCACTTCCAAACTGAGAGGCTTTCGAGTGGTGTTGACGTTTCTGTTTTCTATGGTAGTATGTAGTGTGTTGACAGGTTAGTCTTTGATCACTTAACAGTAAGAGTTAACTTGTAGCACTTTATAGACAGTTATGCGTATTCCGCTGAATTTCACTTTAACCACCGATTTACAAAGTAAGCAGGCAACAGTTTTGCTGCTGTATTTGATTTGCTTAGCGCACATTGGACAGGGTTTGTGTGCCGCCGTTGTATGCTAACGAGCGCCAGCATAAAACTGAACACGGTTAATGATAGATGGTTTGAAAGCAGTGAAACCGAGGAGCCGAAACGTACCAAACACTAACCTCAGGAAAGATCAAGCGAACAGCAAGCACTGTGACGTTCATCGGATGCAAGTTGACTTGGAGTTAAGATGAGAATAGATTGGCAAACACAGAGTGCATAAGCTAAATCACTTTACCTTGTAGATTCGAGGAGAACGAAAACCGAAGTGTCTACGAAGAGTTCTGGCTTTCCATGACCTCAATATCGCAAACTCAAAACTGCCCAGTTTCATGATTATGTTCCTATGGAATAAACAAATCTGCCGAAATATTAAACAGTAACAACTAAGTACGTGCTACTGTAACCGATTGGATAGTATTGTTTCAAAACGGACTTTTACCTACTGGACAGACGCATTGATTCGTAAGCCTCTGGTTAGAAAACTGGAAAGTACGTCGACATAGTCTGTCATATTTGAGCAACAGTTGGCTCGGTGCTATGTTGTCTCCCAAAGCTGACTAGTAGGTTCGGGAGTAGGATCTTTGAAAAAAATGAAGCAGTATTTAAAGCTGTTTACATTACGCAATAAGTTTATCGGCAAAGTGTTTAAAACCTACCGCTGGATTAAGATAGTTGACGTGGACGCCTAGCGTCAGTTAACGCGCTCAGACCTGACGTGTTAACGGCACGGCTGTCGCTCGTAACTCGCTGCAATTTTACCTGTCCACTGACCAAATGTCCACTCACTCAAGGCAAATGAAACAAACTGTCACCAGTCATTGTTTAATTCGCTGTGCCTATCGATTACATGACCGTTGCCGTGTTCAACGTTTTTTTGTCTAATTCTGAACAGGACCACGCAGAAACATCAGCTGCATGCTAGTGATGTAATCAGAAGCTTTTAGTGTTCACCGTCTGATACAGCGAAGTCGCAGAAACATTCGTAGATAGTGTCAACAGCAGGACTCCTCTGTCGTAACCTCAGCTGTAGAGAAATCAGCACCGCGCATAGTCACCGTCCGAACCTTACAAATGACCACGTGTTGTGCGAGTGCAGGCATATGTCAGCTGTTCCAATGATCATGGCCTGCCGTCGTTGGGACAATTGATACGGCACCCCAATAACCATGTCCGTTGCCACCAAATGACACTAGGCTCATACTGTATTAGGTTCCACACAATCCTGACTTGAAAACAATTTCATATATCTTACGTTGTATTTGGCCTGGAGGTGACAGGCCGAAAAAGAGGTTGTTCGTCACGATTTGACTTCGGATAAAATCTCAACGTATATTTAAACACGTTTATTGTCATTGGCCGATGGCTTGCTTAGTCGCGTTACATTAAGTGACATTTGTCTGATGTAGGTAATGTTGATTTATGACCGAAGGATTCTGTCCCATTTTCAAGCCGTTCATCGTGATGTGATTGGCTGCATTGTGCCATTCACAGTATTTGACCTCGGGAAATAACCACATCGCTGTTCAGTCATCAGGTTGCCAGAATATTAGTGAAGGTGACTGCCTTCTGATTGGCTATCTTTGTGTACTTTAATCAATCATCCGTTTCAGATATCAGCACATCTCTCTTACTGCTGGTCCATCAGTAATATTCATTAAGTATCTTCTACCAAAGCTAGTATGAATAACCTCTGATGAATCTCGTATGTCTCCAATCGAACCCGTTTCCTTTAGGTAATGCCGCTTCAAATGAGCCTGGTTTAGGTTATGCACACTCCTGTATACTGCAACGTCGTACTCCTCCCTCCTTCTCATCTTTCAGCACTACCTTTCATCCAGGGTTTATTCATCTAAGGTATGGGCTACAGCCATGCTCTTAGTTCAGTCGTAAATGGGATAACTTTCTTGTCTCACGGTCACAACAACAGTTCTGTTAGAATATCCGTTTCCACAGGTGAACGTGAAGTGGGGTTAGTGAATTTACTTCTGTTGGTGTAGAGCTGTTGCTATGGAATTTATCGTTCTAGTTCTTCTACTAAGTAAACGTTATAGTGGACCAGTTTCAACTTTCTGGGACAGCGTGTTTATTATATCTATCAGTATATGACAGGAACCTCTTACGTGCACCTAGTAATGTATACTGATCACTTCGTTTACCTGAACGACGTGTATATCCCTCGATCCGAACACTTGTGGTATTGAATGACAAATTGATTCAAAAACTCTCCTTTTGACTTCGCTTACAACGTCAATACCCGAATTTTGCAATATTCTGTAATGAGTAAATAAGTTCTGCAGCCTACTGTCGGCGGGTTGGGTATTAGTTGTGTCTGGCGAAACAATCTCAGAGAGGTCATTGCAATACATCATGGCTATCGGGTGGTAATATTTTTATTGTCGTGATCAATCACACTAGTCATGACTTCCGGTCAAGTGGTTCCTGATATTTTATTTGTTGCGTGTTGGACCTCCGGCAAACCAGACGGCTGAACGTGATCAAATACTAAGCCAGAACAACGAATGTCGGGTATTTTCGATATCATTATTTCCGCCTAACTGTGCATAATAAATGTGTTCCAGTTCAGGAATTTGCAGTGTCTTTGAAGACAAATCCCTATTTCTTTTAAAAATGGGTAAATCTTGAACATTTGATCTATTCCTAATATTAAAACCAGGTTGTTCCGTTAGTGACGACTTTCTTTCTCCAGGCTGCCTGTATGGGAGTACATTCTGATGTACGATGCAGTTTGTGCCTTCTACCGTATGACGTTTCATCAGCTAGAGATCTCAACGACAACAAGTTGTGCAAAACAACCGACGTTAAAATGTTGCTAAACTCTGTCTATGTCTTGGTGATAGGCTGTCAAAAGAATGTCATCAGTGTTTGTTCTTCATCATAGTTGATGAACATTCATTACACCTTATTTCGCAGCCAAATGAGCAGTCAAAGTCAAAGTTAAGCGCAATGTCCACCAAGAACTTGTGAGCCGCGGGTAATATGATTCCATTTCCGAAACAACAACCCTCGAAATCTTTCACTTTGTTAAATGATGTGGACGTCCGTTTGTCCGTAATCACTTTTGAGTTTCTTGTGGCCAATATCCTGAGTTTTACCGCCAGTCTCAACTTTGCGGGTCAATTTTTCAATTGGTAACTTTATATCTGTCACTCATAATAAAAACGGCTCAAGTTATGGACTATCCCGTTTAGCTGACCCACTGCCTTCACGTCATTCGGAACAGACACCTCTTTGATTGTTCTTATTCGTTTTGTGTCAGGTTTTGTTGAAACTGATAGTAGTATGTGTTAACGACAAAAAATACTTCCGAATTAAGAGTCTCCACTTTCTTTCGCTCCAGCTCAAAGCTCTTCAATGAACAACACGGCGAGGGTTTGGTTGTGACTTTGCGACGCCGTATCATAGAGTAGCGCGTCGTCCGCTATGCCGAGTACACCGTGTAAATCGTCAAACCTTTTAAACAACTGTTTTTGGAACGCTCTGTTCTATACTTTTAGATAAAACAGCAGACTTCGCCGAACCTACTACCCAGAGAACGAGCTAAACATTTTAGCCAACTGGATTCATCGTCCAACACCTGTCAAAAGGCTGAAGGCAGATAAATTGTCTTGAACTAACTTGTTAAAAGTTCCACCAGTGTCATTTAGTGTCCGTACGCATTACCTTCTCTTCCAAGCAAACTACTTGAAATTTTAGATCTATGGATGCTAGTGTATAATCCGTTACCTTTTTGCTCTCTTGTTACATACTACTCTTCATACCGGTTACGTTCATTTTACATATAAACTACTTGTCTGTAGTTTGAATTAATACACACTTCGTCCTCGCGCGCCTCGTTTTCTGCTTGCACGTGGTCGTTGTTACCGGGAGTGGACGGTGGCAGCAGTCGATTTTAGTACGCCGCAGGAAATGAATTTCCTAGAATTTGTTATTCAAGAGGAACGTTCTTCCAACATGCAGCGGACTTGATGTGGTGGAATTTGTCGTGAACAGTTACCGTAGATTGCTTTGTAACACTGTCAGTTCAATTCTTGGTTACACTACACCGGTAAATCACGGTATTTCTTACTAGCTGATGCATTTTGGATGTCCCACTTGATTGGATCTTCATCTTCAGTGACACTATACAGTATCAGCAAACATTCCACTTCTTTGACGAACTTTTCTCATAAACAAAAAAGGGAATTTCCTATCCAATAATGTAATGATCTTGTGTCGCGTCTGGCAACAGATACGCATAACCACTGATTTCGCTCAATTCAGCATTAATGACATGTAGGCATGTCCACGATGATTTGATAACTACAAACAACTGAACCAAGGTAAACAAATCCTAACAAGTGGTTATCGCACAGCCTGAAAGATGACACCAGGTTTCCCTTAGTAAGGACAACTTTCTTTGCTCCGTTTTTTTAACGTTCATCATATCTTCCGGGATCACATCTTCCCATTGTAGTTAGTAGGCGGTCCTCTCTCCAAGGTCAGCTTGAGCACAAAACTAATCAATAAGAAGTTGTCAGTAACGTCTGAGTCAAGTTAGAAATTCATTGTCTAAGCGTTGACGATCAGGTTGTGTGCGATTTATCCTGGTGCGTTGATAACAAAACACCCGACTGCATACCTATCAGCCGGAAAAGCATCTACCAGGCAGGCGTGAATGTGAAGTAGAAGTCCACAAACGTGCTAGTCAGGGAAACGAAAAGATGCGCATGACCTGATTGACAGAAGCATGCATAGCCACCTGGTGACTAAGCTCACCTTGTCTGTTGTTGACCCATACTTCACATTACCTGCGTACTTGGCACATACATGCGCGACGCTGTCCTTTCTGCATGACACTGAGCTGGAAGCCATTATTTTGCACGCCGGAGGGTGTCTCTCAGCCTGGCAAACAGAGGATCGGGGGCGGAAAACCACCCAGTTCACCTATTAAATCTGATGGGATTACGGGCAAGCTTAGGCAATGAAGAAGAGGTACACGATTCATCCAGGTCCGACAGGATTCGTGTTCAGGTAAACAACAGCAGTCCGACCGGCGCTGCAGTAAGCAGGATGCATTGGTATTGTATTTTTGTGTCTGAGCAAACGACACGTTCGATAAGTTTAACCAGTGACCGATAAGTAGTTTGACAGACTTGATGATTTAAGAGATCCAAGTACGAAAAATCTTAACTTCCACTAGATTCGAACGAGCGACAGAAACGGCATGTCCAAATGCGGAATGCGCTCTATCAGCTGAGCTAGGAAGCCACGCCGGAAGCTCAGAAATTTCACATTCGGACCTAGTTACCCACCCAACCAAATGTGTCTTATGGAATCTACAAAATGATCCAGCAGAGTGATATCCCAAACAAGATTTCTCGATCAGTTCACGCTGGAATCTATCAACGCCACTGATGAATACTTACATTGTATTACATTACGGTACAATGTAAGTATTCATCAGTGGCGTTGATAGATTCCAACGTGAACTGATCGAGAAATCCTGCTTGGGATATCACTCTGCCGGATCATTTTGTAGATTCCATATGACACATTTAGTTGGGTGGGTAACTGGTGTTGTGATCCAAGAATGCAGATGGCACAAGGGTTGTTTATTCGACGAAGAAATACATGAGTTGAGCAGTTAAACAAAACCAGACACAAAACCACTAAATTCACACACGGTATTCGGCCTCGGACAGTCTCGGCTGCCACAGACGTCAATGCTCAGTTCCATTGAGTAGCAGGGACCATTATGGGTGATGCTGCACTCTGATGCTCCTTCTTGCATTTTTCCTGTGGCTTGTACGATGTAAGAATATATGCTCCGGTACTACTACTGAATAGCTGCGGTATGAGTAGTATAATACGATCGCACGCCTTCACTGCACTGGGTCCAAGTGTGAAATTTCTGAGCTTCCGGCGTGGCTTCCTAGCTCAGCTGATAGAACGCATTCCGCATTTGGGCATGCCGTTTCTGTCGCTCGTTCGAATCCAGCGGAAGTTAAGATTTTTCGTACTTGGATCTCTTCTGAGTTAACCAGTGAATTGGCCTGCTCCGATGGTTGTCTTTCGTTCTGCCAACAGTTGACGTAGGATGGCGGAGAAAGTCGAGTGAAAATCGATCGGCTGGACAAGTTGGCGACGCTCTGGGTCTGTAGCGGATATCACCACTGGGCTCTGTAGGGGTTGAGGTGTAAATCTGACGGATGGCATAACAACACGGTCGGTTTCATCCAGTCTGTCGCGTGGATAGATCGCAACATCTGATAAACTCACGACTGAGGATAGAGTGTAACTATTTTCAGTATGCAGCGAATTTCATCATAAATGAGCGAACATGGAGTTCGCATAAATAGAAGATGAATAAAAAAACAGTATGTCATTATAAGTTGAGAGGACTTTCCAATGACTGTAGTATTCTGAGAAGCTGCATAACTGATAACATAATATCATTTTCAGATATCAGATAAACTGTCACATTTTAAGCGTTACTTCAAATGTGTGGAGCTTTTCGTATTCTTACGTCGGCAAGGTTATAAAGTGTAAACGTGTCCATATACTGTCATTTTCCAATCCGCCCTTTTTTTAGAATCTCTTACCTTGTAAAGTACGAATGTGTAAAATGTGATGTACATAACAGGTAAACTTCAAAGTTGAACTTTCTTACGGACTAAAAACAACTCAAAAGTTCGGATTTGTTAAAAAGACGGGACAAAGTACAACGGACATTTTCCAATCCGTCTTTTTTCAAGATCTCTCATCTTGTAAAGTACGAATGTGTAAAATGTGATGTGAATAATAGGTAAACCTCAAAGTTAAACTTTCTTACGAGATACAAACAACTCAGAAGTTCGGATTTGTTAAAAAGACGGCACAAAGTACAACGGACAAAAGAACAACAAACAAGAACGACGTGGAACACTGAACGAGACAGTGAAAAGTCCGGCTAACGTATCGCCCTGCAGTCAGTGAAAAAAAGCCAGCAAACTGGCGTACAGTCGATGGTGTAGTGCGGGATAACAGGAAATCCGATGGCTTCTGGGCTTGACGATGCACAGGGAAACCTGAGCAGACAATTTTTGACATATTAGCCTAGTGTTTTTGCTCGAGAAAGATAGTCATTCACGTACAGGAGAATCTGATGTGCAGAAATGTACATAAGTGCCAGGTCGACAACCGCTGCAATTCAGGCTGAAGCTGGAAAAAGAAGTAGAAGTCAACAATGGGTGAATGAGTTACCAATAAAAAAAGAGAGATGGTATTTTAAAACTTATGGTAGAAAAGCCGATACATTTGACTTGAAGCTCAATTAATCTCTTGTTCTTATTGACGTCTTGAAAAGCTCTGCGAGGCGCACTAAATATGGTATTCACAGAGCTGTACAAAACGTTCTGTTCAATGGTGTCTCAAAATATTTCACTTTATCGTTTACTGGTAGTCGCTTCCTCAACACAGTGGTCCGTACCTACGTGGTCAGCCAGAACAAATACCACCTCGTTGCAAGACCACTTTCATTACTGCTGCAGTATTTGCCATTTAACTAAATTAGACAGACGTAGCAGAATGCTGCACCAATAAAAAGAGAGGGCGACATTCAACTTGAGCTGGTTGATTCACAAGGGTTACACAATGACAATTCTACATTAAGCGCTACATTCCTATTAAAATGTTCTTCTGGAATAGACAACGTTAGCAAAGAATCTAATACATTTGAAATCCTACGAATACCCATACTCAATAAACAATACTGCTTAAGGGGAAACATGTGATTCCTTCTCCCCGGATAAAGACTACCTATAAATGATAATCTACCTGTTCTTTTGTTGGGGCTGGTCCTTGTGGGAAATTGCCGTATCAGAAGTGTTTTTCACACAGGCAGGCAGTCGTGCCTCACGTACTGACCCTAGTCCTAAGATCACATCTTACTACACTGGAGGAACTGTCATTTTACCATTCATGTTGACCTTGATGTTATTATATTTGGTAAGCATGATTAGATGATTATAGCCTGCCCAGACCAAGCAGCCACAAGCCAGCCACTGAGTAACAAAGTACATAGCATAGCAACCTTGTACATGGTCCAAAAATAAAATTGGAGACGTACAGTAATATGCTACTCTTTGGGCTGGTACACATTAGACCCACAGTGTGTAGGCAGATATATATGATGGGAGTGGAACAAGTGAATCACATGAACATCTTGAAAGGTTCGACCTTTGATCAGCGTGATTCTTAAGTAGGTTAAGTGTAATTGAAACTTGGTGACCAATAAAATTAATTTACCAGCTATCGTAGAAGAGGAGAATTCATGTGGCGATCATGAAAGCCTACAACTCTTGAGTAACTGGATGACTTTTTTGGGTCGCAGTATATTACCGATTCATATAACAGAAAACGCGCAAGTTGCTTCATACGGAGCGATTCGGGCATTATTGGATCTAGGTAAATGTACGTTGATCGACAAAGTAGGCGGACAACTGAACGTCACTTTTCGGTATCTTGAACAGAATGAGGATTTTGACATTTTTGACTCGTTGAATAGGCACAAGTAACATGGAAAAGTATTTCAGCAAAGCGTATTCACAAATACAGCCTGGCCTGGGAGATAAAGTCTGTTGTCATAGTACGCACTCATATCAACATGTAAACTTTACGTGCATACTCAAACGATGTACTGACTCAATTTATCGATATATCAAGGAATTGTGCGACTCAAACAAGAGTATATAATAGGCTGTGAAGAGTTACGCGACGATGCCCGGTTTACGATGAAGCCTACACTTACATGTGGGTATGTGTGTGCGCCAACGCGTCTCAGCCATAGATGCGCTCAGGTATATGACGAATGTCCCGGAATTCTGTCTCGGCGCCGAAATCCGGAGTCCAGACCAAAAGGATTACCGTACGACCACACCCCCTAACCCAATCTGGTGAACGAAGCGCACAACACACTGCTGAAACCATAACCAGATTGGCTGGTTGTGATTTAGGAGGATGGGAGGTTGCGCATTTCCAATAATATCGTTCGATGCCATTGCCCCAGTGCTTTGACCAACACGGCCCACATTCGATAACACCTGGCTGTTCACACACGTCTATGTAGCCGTTTCAGCGTTTGAAAGACAATACTAAACCGCGAACCAGCATGCACCGGTGAGTACAAAGGGACAAAGTAAAAATACGGTTTGTCCCTAACGGATTGTGCCATCGAGATATTTTTTTCACAAAGCCGATAGATAGTAAAAAGCTACACTCATGAACGAAACGGATTTACAACTCACTAAGAGGCTGATCAAAACCCAACAATTTTTCCATAGAATCTGAGGCACGTCATGCTCTGTTTTGAGATTTTTCGTGCCACTTGTGCACTCTGACGTGACGTATTACAGCCATGCTGTGAAAACAGGAGGTATCGCTTGGCACCTCTCAATTCTGTGACCTGATTACAGAGCCGTGTCGTTCCGCTTCCTGTCAACATGTCTTACTTGAACACTTCATCCGTGATAAAAGCAACGGGTTGTATTGTCGGGATTGATGCGGACAGCTAGTTCAGAAATGTTGTCCAGGTTGAAATGCTTTTTTCTATAGAAACCTGCTTCGTCCTGAAAAACAATTTATCCGCTTTAGTTTGGGTCGACGTAAAATATTAACATATTACGATTTTTGGTTAAGTTACTACGACCTACGATAACATGTTGATAACTGAAAGTACTGGTTGAACTGGAGAGAGAAGGTAAGAGGCAATAAGCACCCTTTACAAAATGCCATGATTGTTCTTACTTCTCCAGGACTGTACACACTGTAAGTGCAGATGATTCTGATAGCGGTTTAAAGTCGATACTTTCATTCCACCTAACGTATATAAGACATGTGATCCCTGTGGTGACAAATACGATCCCTGTGTGTATGTGTCCTGACCTGTTCGGCGGCCCTGGCGTGGTGGTCAGGCTTGTGCGCTGTTTCGATCAGGCAGGCTTTGCTGATTAGGACAACGGTCCTCACAGGATCAACCATATCAGATTGGCCAAAAGGATCATCCCGAACAATGAAAGTTGCGCTCGTTATGGATAATGCCGGTGTATTTTGTTTTGGTTCGGCCTGGTGTTTTACCTGGTCTTGTTTTGTGTGTGTGAGAGAGAGAGAGAAAGGGAGAGAGAGAGTTGTTTGTTTCTGGGGGTGCTGTCTGTGCACCTTCAACTCAAATCCGTGTTAATGGAGATATTGTCGACAGCTGCACAGAATTCTGCTACTTGGATAATGACCTGCCTACCGGTACGACACCCCGAGCAGAAGAGAGTGTACGCCAGGAGCAGCGATGTCCCTGGGGCCAGTACACAGATAGTCAAGAGAACGAAGAAAACCTGAACGACTTTTGCTGCAGTTGGAACAATGTTTGCGGGGAGAGGAGTGCAGTGGAGTTAAGCGATCGTATTATACTACTCATATCGCGGCTATTCAGTAGTAGTACCGGAGCATATATTTTGACATCGTGCAAACCACAGGAAAAATGCAAGAAGGAGCATCAGAGTGCAACATCACCCATAATGGTCCCTGCTACTC
>LUCH01003705.1:32111-60415 GCA_013368495.1 Paragonimus heterotremus | reverse complement strand
AAATAAAATTGTTCCTGAAGGGGTCGAGCACTGTAGGTCGGGTTCGTCTCCTGGGCAGGGGTTCTCGAGACTCACGGAGTCGATGACTGAAGACGTTAGTTGAGATGGCGGCTAACTGGGCTCAGTGGTATGAATGGTTTTGTTGTTTAATCGAGTTATCTATGATGTGGGTGCACTTGGTACGGAACAGCGAATGTCCTAAGGAAATTGTCTTGCTGATGACGCTTTATTTCCATCTATAGCTTGGTTGTTTATCTGCAAGATGTAGAATGATGTTGAATGTTTGAATATAACCGTAGCTACTTTTAGTAGCTAGAATCCTTCCGCTCAATTTCTCTTATGTTCAAGATTTGTTTTTCTTTTATTCATGGTTCTGTGACAGTTAAGCATTAGTGCGAACCGCCTATTTGTTGCTGTCTATGATGACGTGTTTGCCGGCCTATAAACAACCCAAAAGTGCAGTGGTGAACGTTGGTGATTGTTCCTTCTCATTTCTTATATATACTTCAAGTCACCCGTAACACTTATTATTGGAGACGTTGCACGGTTTTATGTAAAAACAATTTTTCCTGGACTTTATGCAGTGATTTATCACTTCTTCGGTTGGTTATTAATTCCTAATGGCCTGTTTGTCTTTGTGTTTCATGTTGTGGGACACTGTACTCGTACTGTAATCCAATTATTTTCCTTTGTTGATTTTTTCAGATTGTTTGTATGTGGTTTTCTCTGAGCGGTTGTTAAGACAGCCCTCCACTGGCCTTTATTTGGGGGTGTCGCTTTCCCCTTGTGATTCCACTTTGCCGAACTTCCTTTTTACTTCCCATCAAAATTGTGTAGTTCTAATGATGGATCACTGCGAAGCAGTTCTGTCTTCTGGCTTGGGAGACTTGAATATTGCTGACACTCCTTTCGATCCTGGTAAGTTGTCTTTCCTTTATCTTCGAAGCGTTACCCAATCCGGTTAGCACCTCAGCCTATTCTGTTTACGGATCACGAGAACGACACTGAATTTCGTCAGTACCGTGATGAGGAGGATTTGCAACGTATCATTCCTCTAATTTCAAAGGACCTTTCAGAGCCCTATTCTATCTACACCTACCGTTATTTCATTTACCAGTGGCCGAAATTGTGTTTGTTGGTTTGTGCATTTTTGTGTACCTTCGTGTCCCTCTAGCTTGAATTTGTTGTCATCTAGGCGTTTTGTAAAGGTGAATGCGTAGGTACAATTGTGTGCAAATTAGAGCCGTTTGCAACCAACCTTCTTCGTGGATATATCGCAATGTTGGTTGTCAAAGAGGGCTATCGACGAAAAGGAATTGGTACGTTACGTTCGTTGTCATTTGAGGATCGTCGAAGGTTCACGTCTGGTGCAGTTAGCAGTTGATCTAATGATTGAGAACAAATGTGATGAGGTGAGTTTTACAATTGCAAAATGTCGGGCTAGCCGCATGGTTCTCCCTTCATCATGGAGTTAAACAAATAATATATGTGCCGTAAAATGCATGATTAATTGTTCAAACTGACGTTTGTTGCTTTCGGATCTAATTACACCTGTTATCTGTGTTATTGTAGGGTTTTGTTTGAATTGGATGTGCTCTTGTGAGAGCCTGTATCCTACGAACGTCATCCTAGCGTTTCTCTTCAGATTGCACACAACTCTTGCTCTGATCGACCTCTACATGTTTAGTATGATATTCAGCCAACGTAGTACACCCGCAATTTTGATACACGGTCGAGCGGACTTATCTGAAGTCACCACCAGGCTAATTAACTCTTGTGGTCATCTTCGGACCAAATACAACTTAATAACCTTACAGCGGTTTTCCAGAGTTTTCAGTTGTCTCGTGTACAATATGATTGTAAATTCACCCGGAGATTAAGGGGCGCAGTTCTTTTGATACCACACCACATGTGTGAACTATATGAAGTCACAGCAACTTGTGTGCTTGTCTAACAGTACTCTGCACACACTTTTGGAGTTCTTAAGCGGTTTCTGAAAGTCTTTATAGCCGACAGCCTGCGGCATTTTACGCCTGGGCCTTCGTATTGACTGTTTCACATGATCCGATCGGGTGATGCTAACTCACGCTGGAAATCTTTCATTTCCATCCGGTCGTCAACTTGTCCTGAGAGTGATGTCCTTGTATTGTCCCTAATGGCGCTGTATTGTGTGACTGATATGTCCTGCTTCACAGGAACACGAAAGTGAATAGATGCAAAATAAGATGGCATTATTAGACATTGTCTTCGAACCTAACCTTTTTAGTTGACTTAGAGTTGACACACTAAAAACGCCCTTCTTTTATGTGTTTTATTCCCTGGTGAGCTTTCCGGGCGTATTTGAACAGCTATGTAGAATATGTTTTCTTTTTAGCACTTAGAGTGAGCAATTAAAAATGTGCACTTGAAAATCACCACGCAATTCCACAGTTTGAAGAACAGATAGCAGTGTTTTCGATCATCCTGGAAAGCCAAATTGCAGCAGTGCTTGATGTGTGATGGACCATGCTACACGTACTGGTTGCGTGCTATCGCGCTGTTTAACTTTAAGCCGATGCAACTTAAGTAGGCTATTCTGAAGCGTGACATCTTTATTTTCTGCGCTATTGCAAGGTCTCTGCACACTATCATCACTATTGATGGGGTGACCGACCAAACTGGCGTTTTCACATGATGTATGGTGAGTCAGCAATATTTAGGGTGATCTTGTCGACCTCTATCGTTCCCCACTGAAATCCCAACCTGATGTTATTAGATAGATGAGCAGAGCCGTTTCTGACCTGTTGTCGTAAAGTCGCCTGTTCTGATTTCAAGAGACGGTGTTTCTGTTACTTTCAGTCTTCGTCCCTACAAGCTGCCATTTGATCAACAGAAAGTAGTTGATTGTTTCATTCTGAACTGAAGTTCTTATTTTGTTACCATAGAGGCGATAGTGACCTTGTTAACTGTTTTGACACAGTCATAGCTTTTAGCTCGTATCACCCTAAATGCTTTTGTTTGAGTTTGCCAATACTTAGCAGCCCACTTGTGATCTATTGTGTCACATGATAGAGGGTGCCTCACTAAATAAAGGTTTGCAACCAGCTGGGCACATGATTATCTGGCGCAGAGAAATGTTATTCACCCAGCATTTGGCCGCCAAAAATGAGGTTCGTTCCCCTGGCATGGGCTTTCATGATTCACAGAGTCGATGGATGGATAAAAAACGGATTGGGATCGGTAGTGTGTGTTGCTGCTGTTTAACCGAGTTGTCTACGAATTTGGTGCACTTACCGACTCGAGGCAGTGAAAGCCGTAAAGCTGCTTGTGACGCCTTGCTTTCGTTTACAGTTGGTTTGCTTGTTTGCGTAATGTAGGCATCTTGATGTTAAATGCTTGCCTATAGACCTAGTTGTTTTCAATCCCTAGGTCCCCTCTCTTTCCCCTCTTTATCTTTCTCAAATGAAGGTTTGCTGTTTTCTTCGTGGTTGTATGCAGTTTAGCATCACTGCTGCCGACTGCTGTGTTCATTGTTCTTATTTAGGCGGATGGAGGTGCCATTTTTCAAAACTCGTTCGTTAGGGGTAAAATTGCTTCGATTGCTCCTGCCTACATCTATGGAACATGATATAAACAGCGACGACTATAGACTCTTTGATCAACTGTCCAATCCTACCCACGTGTGAGAACGGTATGGGCTCACGGGAACGTAAAATGTCTGTTGAATTTAAAGTCGATCTTCCACCTTATGCGACTCATGATGTTCGCTCTTTAATAGTGTAAAAGTCACATTTAGAATGGATACTGTCAGTTTGTCAGGACCAATACAGAAGTCATCGAAGCAACTTGGGATTCAACCTGTAACCCCCTGTGTGGTAGCCTAATGCTGTTAACTTTGTGCTACTACAAATTCTCATATAGCTTGCCTCCTGAATTGAACAGTTTAGGAATAATCAATGACTTGGAAGGTGAGCAACTACAAGTGTGTTCAGAAGGAAAGTCTGAGAACAGTGATTGAATGGCTGGAACGGAAGCTTAACCATAGCTTCCCAGGCCTAAGCTTTTTACTGTGGTCTCGTAATAATTATGAATGCTTTACGTGAATGGAAGCTGTTTGTGATCGTGGTTCTGGTTTTCACTGTTATTTTAGGTGACCCTAGAGACGGAAATTACCAATCTTTCGGCTCTCGCTCTGTACGAACAGCTGGGATTTTGTCGTTACAAACGCTTGCTACGTTATTACCTGAACGGCGTGGACGCTTTTCGGTTGAAACTGTGGCTTACGCCACGAGCGGTAAACGGTTGGCTGTGAAACAGTGCAGTTGGAGAAAAAACGCTTGTCCTTTCTGTGTATGTTCTTGGCACGACATCTGGTTCATGTTTAAATGCAGTTTTACATTTTCTGTATCCAATACAGTCTTTCTGCTTCCCATGTGACTTGTTTTCTTGTTGTTAGACTCAATTAGTTTTGAGGAAACACGGGTGATTTTTTGTATTGGTCTACGGACGCTCTTCTACCGATTGCCATAGTTCCTAGTGGACCTTCTTAGTGTCGGTTGAACGACCGCTTCTAAATTGGTAGATCGCTGCATACATGATGTCGCACGTTACAACATTGTCTAGCATATATGTCATTCGGAGTTAACCGATAAACTGTTTTTTGTTGTTGACTGAATTAAAGAAGGTCACCAGTCTTGTTCCATTATACTTTGTCCTTACAATCGAACAGAAGATACCTGTCATTTTTAAATCGTCGATGATAAAAAATGGATTTACCCCATTGTTTGCCGTAGGAATATCATGGCAGCCATAGACATTTTTAATGTGTGCGGCATACACCTTGTGGACTTTTGAGTTAGCCAGTGCTAGTCTTCAATTCCAGTCTGCAAAGTTTCTATTGACTGCTCAACTATGGGCTGCACGCCGATATTTTACACTTAGGACCATAGTTAAAATTGGGCTGGTGAGAGTTGCACGTCAAATAATCAGCTGTAGTGTAATATCTGCTTTGCATTGAGGAGATTCTCTAGTGGTTTGTTGGTTTCACATTACCTGTCGTCTACAAGCCTATCAAATTATGGCCAACAGTTTTTTTTACTGGGTTGTGTGCAATCTTGAGAACCTGTTGTATGTAGATTTGTGCCAGGCGATGTTTCAAAATTATTAACATTTTTCTTCAATGTTCATCGGAACCGTTGTTCTCTGTAAGGTGTGAGTGTTAATCGTTACTGTGGGAGCTCTACCCAAACTGACAATCAACGCTGAATGCTATTGTAGAACAGTTTTAAATACTGTGCTGTTGATAAATCGCCTGGCGTTGTTGATGCATCTTTTACATTGATGGCATTTCACCACATGCCAAGGTTACGACGCATTACATGCGAAGTGATGGAACTGTTGGCTCTTATCTTTTGATTTGTTTCTTATGCATCTTATAACAAGTAGATGGGGCGAGAACTTGTCTAAAACAACAGAGCATTTGAAGTCCTGTTTAGAGATGTTCTTCGTCGAAACCGCCAAGTTTAATAAACTTTGAATTATTATCGAAAGAAGTTTCTCTTAGCTAATACTTGAATTATCTGATTGAGGCTCTAAAACACAACTTTCCTACCAACCTAGTGTAATAAACGCGGTTCAGCTGTTTTCGCGTGTGGTAGATCAATAGAGTATAGGGTATTTGAAGAGGCCATGCCCGATTCAAGGTCATTTAGATCAGTTTTGTCAATAGCTTTTGCTTCGTACACTATGAATTGACAACCACGATCTCTGTGTACTATCCGAAAACTTTAATTGTAAAATCTTTAATCTGAAATGCCAAGTAACCATGGTTTGCATTAGTTTTGAGGCCTCAGCGGCTAATCGAATATGTTCACTTTTCATGTTGACGTCATTCATCACCGTCGTCCAAGTCTTGATAGCCTAACGTTCATAAGCATCTTTCTAATTTCGGTGGTGCTGTATGCCTGTTCATATCCGCACAGGTGAACCGTTTAAGGTTCACTTTGGGCGCCGCATCGTTGACGTTAGGCTGATGAATTTCAAAACCATATGGCTAAAGCTCGGATAACGTCTGTTAACTCTCGTAATTTCTGACCCTGGTATGAAAGGGTGAGTATATAATGGCACTGTATAAGTAGTCTGATTGTACTTCTGCAAAGCCTGGTTCATTCGGATCGGATGTTAACTGATGTCCTTTTCTGACCATAGCTGAATCTTAAACATTAACGAAAGGTGGTGGAAACACTGTTTCTCTGAGGCTATTGGACTCGATCGACCCGTGAACAAGACAGTCTCGTTTTAAAGGCTTCTCTTTGGATGTGTCTTACGAACGACAGCTCATTGCTTGTGACGCATGCCCTGTTTGTGAGCGATAGGTTGGACTGAAAGCGGTAGCTTGTTGACCAGCGTATGACTTGG
Source organism: Paragonimus heterotremus (assembly GCA_013368495.1). Classification (NCBI taxonomy): domain Eukaryota; kingdom Metazoa; phylum Platyhelminthes; class Trematoda; order Plagiorchiida; family Troglotrematidae; genus Paragonimus; species Paragonimus heterotremus. Next base: position 54,019 of record LUCH01003705.1, on the reverse strand, counting down.
GTTGATGGCCTCAAGGCTCTGATATTGAAGCTTGTCTCGGTGTAGCGTTCACAGCCTCTTGTTCACGGTCTGTGGGACAACGAACTCACATGAACAAGAACGTTCTTTGATATGGCGAAGAAGCCAGTGACATTTGTGCTGCGAATATCCTTATGTCACAACCTCTGTCTCACGTAGTCCGCAGTTTTCACTCTGTTATATCACCTATACCGTTTTGATCGACTACTCATTAAAAACGTGTAATAACTTTGTGCGTAGTTTTGATTTCGTCGAATACAATTTCAAAAACAGAACCTAGTGTACTTCTGAAGCTGGTTCCTCATGAACGTTTCGGTACGGTAAACGATCGGATGATATACGAAGTACGTGACCCTACCATCGCAAGCTGTGTACTGTGATTAGTTGACCAATTGATCGCGCATCCTGAGCATTCCGGAATACGCGCCGGCGAACTACCACCTTGCTCACGCGATCAGTCCACTTAATATGGGCCAATTGGCGGAGACGACGATGGTCAAACACAGCGGGACTGTTGATATCTTATTTGGGAACAGGCCACGTTTCCGAACCATAGAGCAAAATGGAACGCACACAGGCATTATATACACTTCCTTTCAGCGACAACCCGACATCTTTTCGACGCCACAGATGATGCAGTTTAGAAAAGTCAACTCGTTCCTTTGCTATCCTCGCTGGTATCTCATCAGCAATATTATAAGCTGACGAATATGTGAAACTGCCCACAGTCTCAAGCGGATAACCTGCAATAAACAAAGTAGGAGTGGAAATGCCCCAGTCTTGAAGCAACACTTTGCACTGTGAAGGTGCAAAGCGCATTCCATACAAATCAGCCTGGTCGCTCAACCTATCCAACATGGTCTGCATAACTTCGGCAGAGGGGCTAAGTAAGACAATGTCGGTCGCATATTCTAGATCGATCAATCTAGCTCCAAGAAGGAGTTCAACTCCAAGCCCATTGGATTTCCGAAGGGCACCCTCCAAAATGTCGTCCATGACAAAATTGAACAGGAAGGAGGAAATCGGACACCCCTGACGAACACCACTAGAAGTGATGAACACCCGAGACAGTTGTCAATAAACCCTCACCGTGCTTGCAGAGTGGGGATACAGTGATCTCAATAGATTCGCCTATTTCCTTGGTACTCCTTTGTGGAGGAGTGCGGTTAAAATCATCCCATTTTAGTCAATGCTGAGTGGACAGACCAATCGCTATCTGACGCGCTCGCCGCACGGAAGAAGATCAACAATCGAAACAAAAGCCAGACGTTTGACTTAACTGCACCCCACGCGAGGTTTGAACAGTTGGCTGGATTACAGAATAAACACACGATTCGCACCTCGCTGCGTGCAAAGCATGTCATCGGACGACGAATTTGCTGATTTAGTGTTGCATTCCAAACTTGAATTTATGCAAATGTGTGCATGTTTAATAAAAACAAACGGTTTGAGAGTTGGTGATTATCTCGAACTGGAACCCCCATTCGAAAACGGGTGACACATTTTGTTCTTAACGAATCAGTCCGGATAGAAAGCAAACGTATACCTGGCAGGTAACGACAGACCATATGCAATGCATTTTATCTTGCTCTGTCGCGGTAGATGTCCGACGTGTGAATCCGACCACTATGTACCCAGGACCCCTTGCATCCGAGCTGACTGGCGATTGCAACTAATTCAGTGTTATCTGTCGTCGTTGAACTGTGAGAGTAATTAACCAACAGTTTCTTCGTCAGCTATCTTGATTAGGGTTACTTCGAAACGCGTGTATGTCCATTCTCCAAGATTTGATACAGCTGGTTATTGTCAAATTTAGGATCCCGGGAGTTCATATTTTGGTACGCCCTGTGGATCAGTAATTTACACGACATGACAGATTCTCTCACTATACTGGAATGAACGGGTAAGAAGGTATCCAGTATGTACTATTTACCTGGGTGTCATATATGATCGGCCAAAGCAGTAGACTTGGATTACTTGACGAGACGTGTGGGAAACTCAATGAGATATTGGCACCAAGTGTAACTTACATCGTGGGCCGTTTGTAAAATGAATTCACCTGTTCCTCTTACAGTGAGATCCAAAGTTTGAGGAATGAAATTCTGATGATACACGAGTGGTGTCGCAGCCGTGACGTCAGATTGAGAGAGGATATTCTTACAGTCACCACGGACAGAATGAAAGGGATTTCCTTAAGGAATGACTTCGAAAAGCGCTGCGATATGTAACGTTATCATTCTACGATCTGTGGATTATTGTACGTTTATACACAGTAGGAATTTTTCGTTATACCCGTTTATTTCTAATTAAGTTAGTCATTCCGTGGAATGATCTTTCTAACCACTTCCTTATTCTAGTTACTGTTCCATTTGTGTAATTCTTTTGTGCACACACCAGTACGCACAATACTTTATTATCATTCTAATTCACCCCTTATTTCGAGCGAATCTCTATGTCAACATTAAAAAACGAGGTAACCGTTCACGAAACATACTTCCGTTTCGCCGGATTTAAACGCACTCGTTTAGACAATCGTGGGCCATGTGTGCTGATTTGTTTTACTGTAACGATTAACTAACTTGTTCTAGTTAAGACTTTGTGGTTCTTCAACGAGATCTGATAAGAGCCGGCGGACACTTCTCAGGAATGACTATAACTATAAGTTTGGCCACGTTCTAACAGTCACGTCTAGCTTGAGGTCAGCCAGCTAAAGGTGGGCACACTCTTCACAAGCACTAAGACCAGAATACAACTACATATCTGGACCAGGCCGTGCCAAAATTCGCACAAGAATGTCCATTTCTGCATACAATCGTTTTTGGCTGGCGCTTTTAGAACATTACGGTAGATAAAGAAGTAGACAATTTTTGTTTAATTAGATAGTATCAAATTATTTGAAACTAGTCTGACATCAGGGTATAAAATAACTCGGCATGTTTCATTGCTCAGAATTTTATCGAGTATTCCTAAATAGCCGGTGAAGTGACTCGCGATTCGTCGTAGTTTTTATTTTCTCCCTATTTGTTTATAAGAGTTAATAAGTTTCAGCTATTTATTGTCATAGTCTACCATGTTGCACGAAATTTTCCTGGTCTGTACTCACGACACGGTTACCTGTGTGTTAAACGGAGCAGTATTTTGAACTTATTCATTTGTTATTTCTCATTATTCCTTTCAAAATGGTGGACCGTTGGCGGAACGTTTGCTTTTGCTTACCTGTGGATGTTATATTTAAGATCAGTACACAGCTTATATTGTCATAATTTAGTAGAGACCGTGTTACGAAAATGTGGAATTCGGCTGGAGTTGAACTCGCGGCAGAAGCAACATGCCCACACGCAACAAATGCTCTATCACCTGAGCTACGAAACCACGCCGGATGCCTATCTATTTCAGTCAGGGCTAATTCACCACCCAACCCACACTGTCGTGGAATGCACCAAGTGGTCCAGGCGTTTGGCGGTCCAAACCTTGATTTTTCACTTAGTTCAAGCTGGAATCTATCGGCACCCTCGATCAGCATCGAAATTATATCTCTGTTGAATAGTGTGGCAGATTGGATAACTCAAAAGTGACTCAACTGCGAAAAATCTAGACTTCGGCTGAAATAGTTCAAAATTACGTTAAGTTCCGCTGTGCTGCTCACTATATAGATCACGTACGCCACACAATATTTAACAGTTTTGTAATAAGATTTAATCCTAACGCATTCGAGAAAGAATATTTCTATCAAGGTTTTCTTTGACGTTAACAGATTTCAGATTCACTCCAACACTAGGGGATCTGCGAGAAATGGTCGGTGTGAATAACTTCCTGAATAAAGAAATTAACAGCAGGTGAGCGTTATGATGACTATAAATGGAACTCTGAGAGTAGACGTCACTCATCAGGCGTTCGTATTGTTAGATCATATCAATCAAAATCATTCATGTCAGTCGTGCATCCGCGGGTATCTCAACCTGTAGTGACTGTTCCAGACGGTCTAATGCTTTCTACGGGATGAGAAATTGCGTTGTTTTGTGTCTTGGCCATTGACTTGGTCAGCGTTTGATTGACCAAAACACGCGCACTGGTTAGTGCCTTCTGTGCGTATCGTGACAGCGTGCGCCGTCTGGCTTTGTATTTGGCCGTTCTATGCAGTTGCTTCATCAGATGAAGTTGATCTGCGTGTTCATAGTAGAGCAGAAAATGGTTTACTAGAATGGGGATTGTGTACGACATGAGCAGTGTGCCAGTAATCACACAAACCATAGCCACTCCGTAACCGATTGAATGAGAGGGTACCAGATCTCCGTAACCAACTGTAGTCATGGTGATCATGGCCCACCAGAACCCGGTGGGGATGTCACGAAAGTTTGGATCGATAAAGTAGATGGTTGCACCGAAGAACAGAGCACTTTCCATTATCAACACAATTATGATTGACATGTCCACGAATGTGGTTTGTATGGTATAGAGTAGTACTCGAGTGCCACGGTGACGTCGGAGAATACGAAACAGGCGTAGCACAATAAATACCTTCAATACAACCACGTAACTTTCGACTTTTAACAGCACGATCAACCAGCTCTTTGCGTTCACAGACATGTTGTTGTGAATCGTCTTGTAAACAATCAGCTCACTGTAGAATGGAATCAACGACAAAATGTCGATCAGTGTGTAGATGGAACAAAGCCAGGATCTTGTAGTAGGACAAAGCAGCATTCGGGTTAGCACGTCTATTGTAATGGTAATGGAGAAAAAAATATCCATAGATACTAAGACATGATTGGGAAGAGTAAACTGACTGGTGTTTGGAGTGTTGTTAATGGACTGATTATCTGTTTTGTCTTTGTTTTTTGTGCTGTTTGTTGTACGCCCACCCAAATTGATGGGGACGCGAAACGCCTCACATGTTGACAGCATGAAGACGATCACTGCGGCAGTCACAGTCAGTGTCTCGTGAATAATATACAACCGGCGAAACCAACGGACCCAGCGTTCACTCTCATCGTACGAACTGTTAATGCAACGTGGACTTGAGGAACAGCCCCCGTTTGGCAGAGTTACATCACCGGCACACTTTCCATTGTCCATTGCAGATATGTTGTCACCATGTGCAAGGGTGTTCATTTGGCTTGTCACGGTCTGTGTGGTGTACGGCGCCTTGTTCTGTACCTCTTGACCTTGTTCCTCAGAATCTTGTCTTTCCATTTGATTCCCACGAGTAAAGAACTGATCCGCATTCCTAGTTGAATTAATTTCACACCTCCGACTTGGCCGTTCTTGTTGCAAACTGTACTTTGGTGATACATCAATAATGCTCCAAACCTTGGCTCGAAACGATTGCCATTTTTTGGAACTGTTAAACCAGAAACCAGAACAGTGTTTAGTTAGTTCATTGTATGAGAAACTGTATAAACATAGTTTGGTTGTTACGGAGACACTACATAGTGGAAAACCAATTAAGATTACGGAACGTAACAGTTGAAAGTGGGATATCATACACACTTGAGATATGATAGAAGCATTATTGACAGGCATCTAATCCTTATAGCCATTCCAACTTACCTATAACCAGCCGAACTATGTCATCACTACATTAACGAGTGACTTCTGTTTTGTTGCTGAATAGTTACCTGAAACGGTAAACGTCTTTTACGGTTGAGATAATCAGTAAATGTGAATGGCTGTGTCACAGTTGAACAAATCTATGTTAGTCCATACAGTTTTTAGTGGAACGTCACCAGTTCAACGTTCCACTGGTTTCAGGGACATAACGTCAAACGATTGAGAATCTTCCATTTATGGATTAACTGGTTCCAGAAAACACCTTCACATACGCCACCATGAGTGACTTGTAGTACACCATTTGTAATATCATTCACGTATTCAGTGTAATCCAAAATAAGTGGGACCGGGGTGTGTGACAGTGGGATTTTCTAGCACAGTCGGCTTAGGCTGGTTAGCGTGAAGGTGGAATAGCGTGAACATTTTTAACACTCGGAAACGAAATGTGGAGCTTCTGTGGTAGAATTCACGTCAAGAATGCGAATATGTGATGAAGGTGTTGGGCAATCTGTATTACAACCTAATTGCAAATGTTAGTATGTTTTGCACAAGATAGTGAATTTGAACAGATAGATTTGTCGACCAAGAATTCACGCGTCTACGGGATACATGATAACAAATATGAAGGGAATAATCCCCGCTAAAAGTTTCAAAACAGCTAGTGAGTGGTTTACCAAGTTGTTTATATTTTCGGAGATTATACGATGGAACCACCTTACCTGTTCTTAATATTCATGTCGTCTTTCCCTCGACATCTAAGAGCGGGTGCCGTGATGTCAGCGCGTTCGTGGCCGAACTCAACACAACGCTACCCAAGACCTACGCGTCTATATCTCCTTTCTGTACGTGTGTTTAATTCAAGGCCGTGAAGCCGCCATTCATTAAAATGTAGGTCGTCCTTCAATTCACACTCTTTCAGATGACTGGAGTCGGGATTGCATCTCCACATAAGCTAGAATGTGTAACGCGGATGAACGCCACATACAGAACAGCCGACATGCTTACTCATCTCACCGTGGCTGAGTTAAATTAACAGCGTCACATTTTGCTATTTCTACTTGTCCGAATCAAAATGTATGCGGATAAGGCATAACTTCCTCACTCGTGTTCTTACTGAAAAGCGAGACGAAGTTTGTCCAGAAAAATGGAATAATGTCTGTCTACATTAGCTGAAAGGTGTTCGATACCGGTCGGGATGTCGACGTCGGTCCGTGGATGTCCCTAATTCTAAACTTTGATGTAGTGTAAACACACGATGGGTGCTGCACTCCCTGGGATAGCTTGCTCACCAAATTTCACTGCTATATTTTTTAACATTCGAATAAGAATATTACAAGGTGGTTGTACAAAACCTGATTCCTTATTACCTGTACGGGATTATGTGAGTCAGTCTGAGGAGAGACACTTTTGGACAGTGGGTATAACTTGATGTTAACACATTCACTAAATAGCTGGGATGAACTCATGAACAATTTCCCATGAGGTCACTCTCGATGACCGATTGACGTAAACTGATATAAAATAAGACTGGGTTACTTCGAGGTACCTGGTTAGAATTTTCAAATTACATTAATCGTGGTGTATACGTTGCTCGTTCAAACCTCGAACGTCAGTGTACGTCACTTATCTTTTCTCGTGGATACATTTGTGTCGACCCAGAAAAATGCACGGCAGTACCACACTCAGTGGCCAGTTTGGTAGTCGGCTGGCATGTTTAATTCATAAATCACTGCTACCTGTCAGTAAAACGTAACTCACTCAAAACCATGGGAAAACTACGACGGTGGAAAAGCACTCTAGTAATGTAGTTTCTTAGAGACTAGTTCAACCATCTTCACAACATTTACAAGAGACCCGATCAGAGAAGATCTGGACTTGTGCTGGATACAAACAAGCAACAAAAACGGTATGTTCAAAAGCGACGAATGCCCTACTGAGCACAGACTTCACACCTATATTCATTTATCCACACATTCGATTGTCCTATTTTAGATCTACCAAACAATCCAGGAAATTGACTGGCCCCGAAGTCTGTAAGCTGTCAGGATAGATTTCCATCTTAGCTGGAAGGAGGATATTAGCACACAGACATGCTCTTTCTATAGTCAGTTCGAAAATTGTCTCCCAGAATTTTTTACCCTCGGATCTCGGCTGAAAAAAAAACCAAGTGTGCCAAACTACTTGTTAGTAACATAGTTTTAATGTTATTATTATATCGTCCTTGGATAAACACAATCAGATGGAGGCGCTTTCAGTTAGGCTGAAATATTGGGGACCTCAAAAACAAAGCTTTACCTTGTGTCCTTTTCGCGAATCTATGTGTCAAGCTAAATTTCCGTGTCTGCCACTGATGACAGATGGCTGAAATCCAAGTCAGTTGGATAAGCAAACAACTTCCAACGGTCTGCAAACTAACAAAAACGTTGTTGAACAACAACGTTGTCGAAGCAACAAAATGAAAAACGTGGATGTTGTAATCTTACAACTGTGCTGTGTTTATGAGCCTTCTTGAGTACAAGAAGGAGGTGAAGGAAGTTTTAAAGAACTCCATCCTATTCAAACCTGCAACCAAATAGAATAATGTGTTATTCGAATAAAACAAGTTTGCTGTGTGTTACAGATGATTTTTTACACGCCATCGTCACTGAGAGACAATATTTTGGTTTCAAACTATTACTTTCCAAGACTTCGGAACTGTCCGATTTTACCCAAACACCACAAATTGTGTAGACCCGTTGACTCGTTTTGGTAATGCATAATTCACCTTACTGTGAGCTAGCAAAATGGATGGTTGACATTTTAAAACGTGTTTGCCGAAAGCTTCTCTTGTATGGTTTGAAAGACTCTTTTCATCTGATCTCATGTGATCAAAATCTGGACAGACATTGCGTGTTTCTTTGATGTCAGCTCTGTATGTACAAACGTATCATTATAGGAGACGTTGGGTTTAAGTTGAGTATATGTTATCCAACTTTATGTCTCAAAGTCCTCACTGATTATTTACAAAGCTCGCTTTCACTCTGTAGAGAAAATATGGAAGTTTATTTCATGCGTAAGCGTTTTCACTACTTATTCGGTTTAGCCCTCGTGAACTCATTCGACCTTGTCCTAACCAATGTGTTCATGGCTACAGTTGGACAAATAATCCTTCTGTTCGTGAACGAACTGCAGAAGTATACAGTGTTTGTCGACGACGTGTCTCTGATTGGACCAAATAAGGATAAAGACTCAGGCCTCCAACTCCGTTTCCCGAAGTCTTTCAGTAAATCTTGATTACGAACACTCAAACAGTTTACTAATCCTATACTTGACAGCGTTCAGTGTACCGCAAACAAAGGTGAACATGGCAACACATTATTTTGTAAGTTTCTTTACTCTTGCTTATAAAGGGTCACCACTGCGTACGCTGTTTTACGGAACTTCTAGATTATGCATCCAGAATACATTACACTCTGAGTAAGTAGCGTTATATAAAGTTCTCCATACATTTTTTCCTAAATAGAGCTGTGAAAAGTGCAGGCGTGAGCTCAAAAAAGCCATATTTGTGGAACTCACAATCAATTGTGGCGTTATAATGTGCACTTTTAGTCAGATCATTTGTGTCACAAAGAAACATATACATAAACGCTGCGAAACCATGGTCTCCTATCAGTAGTATCTACCAGTTTTTCAGCAATTGCGGAAATACTTACATCGGTAGGACGGAAATAGCATTTAAAACCATGACCAAGTAACATGCCCCGAAATGGTCCAGAGATGCATTCTCTCATTTGCAAGTGAGTAAAAAACAACGAGGACAAAATACCACTTCATCCATCACTTCTCGTACGTAGGTCACAATGTCAGCACTACACCACAGTTTATGCTCCTGATGAATGCTCATAACTGACCGCTTATCACGTTTGGACAGGTCTTATTCATCAATCAGCAACTGACTGTGTGTGCTCAAATATGAACGATTTAATAGGTGATTGCGCGAGTTTCTGTGTGGGTATCACTCCCATTCCGGATGGTGTGCACTTTCTATCGTTCCATTTGAAATTAGTTTTCACACCAGTCACATGTTTAACACTGACGACAGTGTGTGAAAGAAATCCATATCATGGTTTATGTCTTCTGATTAGTCGATTGATCTAGGTGTCCTTCGAATATCACCTTCTCAGAACGACACTACATGACCCACTTCGTTTCCTCTGGGTTGATCAGATGATGATGCAGTCGTTAGTCACAGTATCTGTTACTGTCTTTTACAACAGTAATTACTGTTAAGAATTATGTCTGGAGACCCTTACTCGCAAAGACGTTCCTACCACTGGACCTACTGTTCCACGCTTGAAACTAATGCCCATACTGCATACGACGTGTGAGCGGAAACCTGGGGGGGTGTTGTGGACTGGAATTGTGATTCAAAATCGCAAGCGCGCGTGTGGTATGGTAACTAGCGTGCTGGACAATAAAGATTGTACTTTATTGGACGCCTTTTCGCTACACTGGTGCCGTACCCTGAACACAGCGCATCCTTGGCTCAAGTCCGCCATCTTATGATTGGTGACCGGTATCATCCATCTGGGTATGTCATGAAGAGAGAATTATTTTGGAGTTGTTTCGTTTTTGAACATTTCGCCTAATTTTCCAGAAATAACCTCGCTAGAAATCTGGCCATCGAAGCTCGTAAGTCCAGTACGCGGTCAGAAAAGCTGTAACGTGTGGGCTGACTGCGAGTAACAATCTCATGCAAAAGTGGGCGCAATATGAACATGGGAGCAATGTTCAAAGCGTATATCGGTCACCGTGATTAGGTGTTTCCATGACTGGTCGAGTAGGCCTGTGAAGAATGACATACATAAGCACACATTCTACATGGCAAACAATTGATCGGTTCTTCAGTGGAAATTACAATATATCAGGCAGGAAGTATTTTAATACAAACATATTTTGAAGCTTTGACTATATGATTAGAAGGATAAACAACGACTTTAATATGGAATAAGGACTAGGCAAAACCCACCTCACACAAAGCATCAACGAAGTTGAAGAAAATTGTGAACCTCAGGCCATCATGGTCAGGAGTTTTTAAAGACGATCGGATAGTTTATCAAAAAATCAGAGGTCTCTGATTGTCTCTGTGGTCCGACTGGTGGAGAAGTGGACGATGTAGTTGTACCTTAGGCTCCAAGTGATTTCAGCTTTAAGAATAACAGGCTTTCACTATCTTACATTATGGTCGTTTATGTGTTTTACGCTCCTAAAATCACCTATACTGTTTAGTCCGTCAAATTTCGTCTGTTAACAACTACAAATTAGGAACCACAGATTAACCGACCGAACATCATTTGAGAATCATGACCTGCACCAATACGATGGTGTAAACGTAGGCATTCCCATGAGCAAACAGTCTCAGATATCCATTTGATTAAGCCAATTCAAATAAAACAAGCATGGAAATATGGTCCGTGTTCTGGTACATGTGCTTTTAACCCACTGAAGTGTATGCTTATGTCAGACTGTCTTATGTTAAGTCTGCGCACTTCGCATTATTAGTGTTTTTTCTGAACATGTTGGATGTGACCGTTTCTCTAGTCGATGAACCAGACGGATTAGGTAAACTCATCGGGGCACCTAAAACTGAACTGACTGTGGACGAAAATGTAGCGTAAATCTATACATTCTATTTCACCACGTCCACGTTGGTCACCCTGATTACAGGGGTACGATATAATCCTTAGAAACCTTTTCGGTACTCAACGTTAACATTTGACACCCTTAAGTGGTACAATTCACATGGTAGTATTCTGCTGCTGTTGGCGCGGAAGTTATTTATAATCGAACGACAATAGTGCCAACGAAAATACGTATACAGTACACACATAGCAGTGTACCATGTATAAACAAATAACTAACTATAGAACAAAGTGTCTGGACTTATCGAGATCCTGATAGCACTATAGAAATGACTACAGTGAATTACTGATTGAACAAATTGAGGCTTGCGATGTGCGACGGAGGGTTCGGTTGATGTGTGCACAATCCCTGACCTGTAGTTCCTTTGCTGTTTGAAGCAGTACAAGCCTCGGAAACAAAATTCTCTGGTGTCATCGAGTCCGGACACGATGTACTGTGGCCTTTTGGTTTCAAACATCTTATAACGTGAACATGTGTAAGAGGGCCTGATAGCTTTTTTGATGTGATAGTGTTTGTGAGGAATAACAGTCCCAAAGAATGAGCAGGATTGTGTGTGGGGCGGAGGGTGCGCGACAGGGTGATACAGACACCAGCTACGTCGGACAACCTGGACATGCCAGCCATGTCGGATGCACATCGAATGAACATTGCTGTTTATCGTGGTCACTTCACAATATAGTGCAAAAGGTCATAAAACGTCTAACCGCAATGAAGTATCAAATATGATGTATCATTACGGTTAGTGGTGCAGGCATGGACAATAATGTGTCAGGTAGAAGTGTCCGGTCAAGAAGACACCTAAGCCACCCAGTTAAACTGTTATTCAGAATGTCATATTGGCTTAAGTTTGAACTGACATAAAATTATTGAACAGATTTGTGCTAACCCAATCCGACGACTCTATATTACACGCTTCAGTTCTATTACTGTCATCGCCGAATTTTGTTTGGGAGCACAGAAGTTACGGGAATATTATTGATTGTAAGATCCTAGAAATACCTATGAATATTTAAAAGGAAAGTTGGTAGACTGTTTCAGTTCCACTAATTCGGTATCGCAAAGATCGCGAATAAGAAAATCAAAGGGCAGTGAGCGCACTGGAAGCATAATCACCACTTATCACACATATAACAATCGCACTAAAGTTTGCAGCAGTTATTGTCAACATTGAGAGATCTAGAGTATTTCCGTCCTACCGCAAACATTCTCATGAACAATTATAGAAATACCTGGCTTGGTGTCCGGAATATGTGCGCCTAATCTTTGCGTGAATTCAGCTACCGATGAAGCAGTGACGACATACCCTGCTAATCTGGTCCAGATTAGACAGACCCGGGCGCTAAAAGTGTGTTGTGTGAAAGTCAAACTGCTAATTTAATGCTATATTTTTAGCGAGCTACCCCGGAGGCAGTTATTTTCACTAAATACACTTCTAAGAAATGCTGAGGTTGACTGAGAGTCCAACTTACCAAAATCAAGCTTCCTTTTGTATCTCGGCAGCTCATTGAGGAATGACCCAGTGTGAACAACGTATTCGAGTAGGATTGAAAACGTTGTGTCGTAACTCGTTTCATAGCCCATACTGTACTTTCTCAATAAGAGCAATATGCTTCATGAGATAAAGACGACTAACTTGCACATTTACTTGAAGGTTGGAACGCGCTAGCAAACTGTACATAACGGTGAACCAGCCCAAGTGAAACCGTCCAAACGGTCTGGTGATTCACCCCAGTACCTAGTTGGTCTTTGTCACTACTGATTAACTGTTAGTAGACAAGCTAAATCCGCCCGGAACATTCGTTTCCAAGTAGCGCTCGCGTTCAGTTGCATGCTCTCAGAATGTAATCTCTGTATCCCAATTGACGAACGTGTATCAATTCACATTTGGTTGCATCAAACGGCGACCAGTCATCCATTTGCTATGAATGTATCCTTGTGACATGAATGGCTCCGTAGTCTTTCCCTTCTACTTACATTAGTTATTAGAAGCCAAATATTGGTGTTACCAGCGTATAACAAGGAGGAATTGACGATCTATGGGAGTTCGAACACAAACAGAATAAAGAGCGGGACTTCTTAGTGTATAACCCTGGACACACGGCTGGTCAACCCATACCAATCAGAAGTAGCCCTGGTCATCCTAACATTATGGCGGTAACCATAAAGTAATCAGTGAACCACAATGGTAGAAGCTGTTCTACACCCACTTAGGAAGCTCCAGGCGGAGCGTCTAACGGTCTGTTCGACTGAAGGTTTTAAAGCAAGAAAATCCCTCCAAAAACTCACATGGACTTTCTGGCAACAGTTCAAATCGAATTCAATTCGTTTACTGACAGAATCTTGATAACTAACAGCCACCTCATCATTCAAGTCCTATTCTCATCTTCTATCAGTCCTGTAGTAACCTCTAAACACAGATCCTCGTATGCTCGTGACCAGAGGTAGCATTTTCTTCTAATAACTTCCCAAACGAATATTAACTTGAACTCCGACTTCACGTTTTCAACAAGCAGATGACTGAAGTGCGGAATTTTCGTCACATTTATTTTTATCAACGTTTGTTTTCTATAGCCGTTGATCTTTTCATGAATAGATAGGTTATTGCTTCAGAAACATTTTACCCTAACCGTTTCTGAATTTTTGCCAGAACAGGCTCCGTAAGAACGGTTACTCTACATGAACCAAAATAGACAGACAACTCAACTACAAAAAATACTTGAGTTTCTGTATCAGACTTTTATTCAGAAGCAATACACAAAAATTAATTTGTGATTCACAGTAGTGGGATGCCTTTTGATGGTCTAGAGCATTGGCTGAATTGATTGACGTTTGAGTGTATATCCTTGTTCATTGCATCGCACGGAAAAACTCAGGATTTACTTGAATTTATGCAATCAAAAGTATATCGTCGTTTTATTTAGGATGCCTCGAAGGCAGGTGAAACTGCTTCGCTGTTAGCTCTGTCAAGTTAACAACATGAACATGACCTTAACTCAATACTCATATCAAGCAATGATTATCAGTGAGCTTACCTGTAGTCCTATTGACATATTTGTCGGTAGATTTCCACAAAGCCCTAGCTTACCGTCAATAGCTTGCACATTAAAGCTGGTCGGGATAAATACCAGGAGCTTGGAAAGTTAGCAGTCATTGCGGTCGATTACTACAGGCACTTCTAACCATAACGGCAAATTGAGCAGCACAAAATTAACACATTTCAGTCTCGAATGACCACACCCTAACTCAGATGTATAATTGAGGTGCACAATCGAACACAAAGTGCAAAGCTCAGTCCGCATGGATCTCACGCGCACGTTTTATATATACTGCTTCGTCCTCCCACATATCCTCTGAACGTGAAACGGTGCGTGTTGGATACGCAGCCACTAGTTCAGAGTGAACAGACCAACTTGGTTTTGACATGTTCATCTCGGTAAACATTATCTATTTAATCTTTAATGAGTATCGCCTGTTCATAAAAAATCTTTTCGCACTCATCCCTACATGGTGCCCCCGTTAACTTATTGTAATCCCATGCGCTGTCAGTAACGGAATTAGGACAATTGTTCTTCTAGTATCTCCAGTTAGGCAACAACTGGCAGCGTAATCTGGGATGATAATTTCATCAAGTTTATCTATGATGATTCATTTTGTCGTGTAGCACAGGTGGCTGACGTTAATCATTGTTAACCACACTTGAAGTTGTATGACTGAGGGTTGCAGTTTCGTGGTACAGACCGCTCCCAAGGCATACAGGAAGGTTTCAGCAGTGTTAGTGAGAAAATTGAAACATCGATTGCCATTTGGAACAACCGGAGATTAAAAGCCCACATGGATTAATATGGTGTGGGATAGAGGTTTTCAAGGTCTCAGATTGTCGATTTAGTTAATACGATCAGACATAAACCTGGCATATGATGGTAAACATGAATCGACTGTTAATCTCCCTTTGCAAAATAAGTGAGGAGCTTACGCTCCTCTGTGTTAGTCTTATCTTTCATGTAAGCTTTAGTGTTGGCCTACTTTAGATAGCGGATGACGACGAGGCAGAAACTTTCGTCGTTTGAACGTGCCTACATTCTAAAACGCGACTACCATGTTAGCTCTCGTTTGTGGACCGGAGGCTAAATGGGGCAGGCTAAATTATTCCCGTTATTGTATGAATTAAGAGCAAACGAAATACTGTATTGTCTGGTTGCATATTTTGAAGGTTTCAAGTAGTGGCATTTCTAGTGTTCGATGATTGTCAACCGGCGATTCAGTCCAGCCGATCGACCCTAAATAGCATCCTAGACATATTCATCACATTGTATATGATGTTGGTCTTGCGTCGGCTTCAATAAGCTTTAGCTTGCTGTCGTTCACTACAGATAAAGTTTGACGCTGCTGTGGGTCTGGTCTAATCAACACCGATTAATGCCATATCTCCAACCACGGTAGAAAGTATACGGCAGAAAACAATTCTTTTCGAAATGGGCCGACTGGAAAGTCTATGGGAATGCGACAGCTGCGATCAATTGTGGGTGATGTTCAATCTATAAGAAAACAGTTCCTCATATCTACTCGTCACATAAGCCCACGCGGACAAACCATTATAGTGGATACGGCTCGCCTGAAATGTAATAAGATAGTGATAATGCTGTTGCATCACTATCAATCAGATTAGCTAATCGCACTTATGGATACTAATGTTGAGATGTAAGGTGATCCAGTCTAATGGACCTTGAGTTACTAACATTTCAGGCTTACAACCGTCGACTTAGTGTAAGACTAACCGGAACCCGCGACGTTGTTCAACAGCCCACTACTTTCGACTTTTCACAACGGAATGTCTTCTAACTGTCCAAATCAGTCAAACTACTTATCGTTGACCATGGCTGCGGGCGTGTTATCCATTGCGGTCAAGAAATATCTTGTATTGTTGAGAAGCCTGATGTAGATTCGAATGAATTTACTGCACGCAACAGTAATCACTAATCTTATTCGCTGCACCCTTGGGCTGGGCAACCTCTTACTGTCAAACAAGTAAGACTCGAGTTATCGGCTCCGGGTATGGTCCCTCAGGAAAACCCATTATACTGTTGTCTCACAGGTCAGAATTTTGAGTCAGCGACTGGGAGTGGAGTCTCATAAGACAAAACCCTTCTGCAGCATAAATGACCAGGAAGTATCAGAAACTATTGTTCTCTTAACAGTGACATTATTTACTCACCACGACTTTCTCCTCCTATTTTGCCCCACAAGTTTTATGTCTTCATGTGACTTTAGGCGATAATTGTTTTCTGAGGTCAAAACAACTGATAAACATTGAAGCGTTCAGTCTCCTCACTCTCCGACAAGTCGGTCAGCAAGCTGCTCTAGCTGGTACTCTTTCAAGCCTAGAGCTTGATGTGTGTTGTATGTCGGAGACAACAGTATATGATTCTAGCACCGTTGTTTACTTGGGCTCACTTCCGGGCACGACACACCGACAATGACGAAAGACTACTGCAATTATACGCCTTTCACGGTCTCTGTACTTCGGGCCTCGCTTTTCAACACAAGAAGAGGCAATGTGTTACACTATAACCACCCTATGCTTCCTGGCTACGAACACAACTTGATCACATAGCCGTCGGCTACAGATGGCCCCAATCTGTCAAAGACTGCCGCGCACTCTGGAACACCTATTTTAACTCGGATCATGCTTGTGGTTTTGTTTTTCTTATACTCTCGTATAGGCAAAGTATTTGACTGGCATTCGAGCGAGGAGAGTGCAAAAATTTTTTACCAGGAGACATTAGTGAACAAATTGCCAAGATCGAGTCAGGTAAGAGAGCTTAACAAAAATTGGGAACAAATCGTAGCTGCTATAAGAGCTTGCTACTGATGATATATTTTCCGAAAGAGCTGTGCGTTTACAACAGAACTGGGTTTCTACCACATCGATTAGTTTTATGAATTGCGTCGCCCGTTTCCATCTAGATCTGAATGTGACGATGACCATCGAGAACTTAGACGCAAGCTGACTGAAAGCTTGCACAAATACCCTGAACACTACTAGGTCAAACAGTCTAAGGAAATGAAACGGGCCTTCCTGAAAAGCAGTTCAGCTGACCTCAACCAGACCATATGGACGACTTATCAAATGGTCAGTTATGGCGTTCCACACGACCGTCCGTTCAAAGACGAGGCCCGAAGTCTATGTGAAAACCACAGAAGCATAAGTCTGGTGTCTGTTGCATCCAAGTTACTCACCGGTCTCATAGTACATGAACACATTAAGCTCACAAAAAGTAAGATACGTGAGGACCAGCCAAGACTTCGGTCCGGTCGAGGAATCGTCATTCATACATCCACTACGCGACAAATCTTGGAGCGTCGGTACTCTCACAGGTAGTCGACGGTCGTGATATTTTTGGATTTAAAGGATGCTTTCGATTCGGTACTCTGGAACTATCTCCAATTCAAGGGGGTGCCGGCGGAATATGTGAATTTGTTGAGATCACCGTATAACCACTCTGTAAGCAGAGTGAGAATTTATGGACAGCTGTCTCAGGCATTCATCACATCTAATGGTGTTCGTTAAGGGTGTCCGATTTTCCCCTTATCGTTCAGTTTTGTCGTGGACGACATTCTAGAAGTATGCTTTCGAGGCATCTAGTAAACTTAGCGTCGCGTTTCTTCCTGGCGCTAAGTTAACCGACATGGAGTATGTGGATGATACTGTTTTATTTAACCTCTTTGCCGAAGATATGCAGATCACGCTGAACAAGGTAAGTGACTGTACTGGTTTGGATGGAAAGCGCTTTTCACCTTCAAAGTGTGAACAGCTGCTTCAATAGCAAGGTATTTCGACTCCTGCTTTCCTCGTTGCAAGTAGTCCACTCGAAACCATGGACACTTCTACATATCTGGGTAACATTATCTCGTAAGTTTTTGATATTGCTGATTAGATACCAGCCAGGATAATAAAGGCACGTGTTGCCTTTGCCAACCTGCATCATTTGTGACGTCGAAAAGATGTCCGGTTGTCAATGAAATAAAGAGTATACTATGCTTGCGTACCTTTTGTTTTGCTTTACAGTTCGGAAACGTGGCCTGTTCGCAGCTAAGATGTCGTTAGACTTGCTGTGTTTGACCATTATTGTCTCCGCCAATTAGTCCACATTGAGTGAGTCCATCGCGTGAGCAGCAATACGGCCGTTCGCCAGTGCCTATTCCGGAACGCCCGCGATGCGTGACCAGTTGGTCAACTGATCGTGTTGCAAAGCCTGTGATGGTTGGACAAAGTATTTCGCATGTCAGATGGACGCTTACCGTATCAACATCCGGATAAAACCGCGTGGTGGTCAAGCAACAAGGTGGGCACGAAATATGAGTGGTTTCATGATCAATCAAACTACTAGATACGCTATTCGAAGTGACAGTGTGCCACAGTAAATGACGTACTTTTATCCAGATCACTTTTGTTTCTCCCGCCTGTTCAACCTTTATTAACTTTCAGTCTTGCTAGTAGTCTTCTTCTACGATGTCCCACGCCTACATTAGGTAAAGTTTTCCACAAGAGTTAGTATCTGTCTTCAAAATAAAATGTTTTACCCCGTTTGCGGTCACTGTGTGCCACCACCGGCAAGGCAAAGTTGCACGGATAAGAAACAATCGAATTAGATAGTTGGGTGGGATGGCTTGACTGAAAATCGGAAAATAAACAGAGGCAACGCGAGCATGGATTCGCAACATAGCACATGAAGTTCCATCTTTCGCTATTATAGTGAAAGCAAATTTTACCTCCATGTCAGTCACGTTCATTAAAACCGCAAGAGATCAGTCGGCAACCGACGCCGTTGCGTCAAACTTTGCACACCTAGACCTTTAAAAAAAACCATTTGTCCAAACACATCATCAACATCGCAAGACATAGAGCCCTGTTGGCTTGCATGTTTAAAATCTACCTAACATTTGTAGTTTGCCGCAAAGAAGGTCGAGGTCACATTTTAATCCTTTCTGAAGTGGTCGCCATCCATCTGATGGTGTTTCACGTTATGTTCGCGCATCACAACTTATCTGCAACACTGTGGTTACTTTGACAATAGATTGGTAATTCACGATTGCATAGAGAGACGAACTCTAGCGATAAAATCTGATCGAACAACCACTAGTTCATTTTGGAGAATATGACTAAGTCACACACTCTCTTTGATTCAATCTAACTTGTTCATTGTGTCATGTGGTTCAAAGCTTTTAAGTGGTTAGCCTTCATCATATCAAACGATATGAGTGAGCTGTAGGTGCAACGATCACGCACACTTTATCACGAATATGTTCTCAGCACCACTTTCCGAAAACGCTTCACGTTATCAACAACAGTTCATTTGAATTGTCTTCCTCATGAAGATGGTTGGTCATTAAATGATTTCCATTTTCTGAGACTAATAAACTTGGACTGAACAACAAAGTATGTTATCATGCTGATCGATAGCTGATCAGTCTAGATGGAATCCGATCATTCGAGTGAACCGTATTGCTTCAGTGAAGCCTAGACAAATGTTCGGCAAATGGTCACGTCCATCTCTGTTGTGAGATAGGGCCGTGGATGGCGTACAGATTGATTATTCGGAAAATCAACCCTCATTTACATGTAGCATCGATCCAAGGAAGGCACGGTTGTTGTGGTTGCCAATGCAAAGTTAGTGTACAGAGCAAAACGTCCGTTACATATCGTATTGCACTTCAACGTTTCTTCTTGTATTTTGCCTCGGTTACTCCAACATCTAAATGCATGTTCATGTGAGTGGTATAGTACAATCACTCGCCCACAGTGCGTGTGTTTTCAACGCATTCAGTGTATACGGTACATCTCGAAACACATGCAGTTTCTTTGTGATAGGAGCTAAATAAAGGTAACAGCGGTTTCCGGGCTCCAGAAGATGATAGCTTACCTTGACCATTTTGCAACATTAAGTCAATTCTGGAAGAACCGTAAACAATTGAGAGACGTTCCCGTCATAAACTACATTGGGTCTAGCACACATCATTAGCAACCAGCAAACAGAAAGACTCAGTCAGAAGGCTCTTCTCATAAACTTCAACTCCATTTCAGTCCGATGTTATGTAATTAGAATGTACCTTCAGTCATAGCTTAACTAATTCTGTAGCGCACTGCCTAGTTCAAGAATTACAGATAAACTGTTGTAAGATGTACATGAGGCGACGATCAGTGAGGGACCATCTAAATGATTTGACAATTTGAGATCGGATCACCAGTTATCCTGGCTTCACATGAGAGTAATTAGTGAGAGGATGCTATTTTCATATTCGATGCGCACTAAGCTACAACGTTCAGTGAGTCTAAATAAAGGACAGAGTATATATCCTGAATTTGAAAATTCGAAATTGCCAAGTAACTTCAAACACCACTGCTTCGTAAACATTCCATCGCCACCTGTGAACACTCATCCAAGACCATTTTCATTTTGGTCTGACCGATATGCGCCCAGTCCTTCGATCATAGTTCAAAGCAACAACATGTCCTACCCAGTTGGTTTCAATGGTCGTACAAGAAGACTTACCGTCATTTCAGGTGGCATAGACTTATGCACTACAAATCCCTCGGTGAAGCCGCCCGATATTTACTGGATAGGAAATTACTCAGTGTGTCCTGGTGCGTGTAACTGGTATGGGCGACCTACAGAAAGATGGGATGTGCTTTGATAGGAAGATTAACGAAAAGCGACCAGTTATTATTTGAAGCACAATTTCAACAACCGACCGGAATGGAATTCGAGTGTGGAGCAAAATGATAAAGCGCGTGACTGGACAGTTGAAAAGTTTGCAATGCTATTCATCATGTCATGGGGATCAGTATAACATTATACACTATCGCAGTTGCTAACAGTGATTACAGATAATAACCTAACGGGAGAACGTGGTCCAATGTAAACTCCTTACGCGAGAACATGAAGACACTATGGTCTGTACATTGTGTGAGCGATTCCGACTGTTCATTGTTTTGATCTCGATGATAATGATGTCCCCCCAATCACCGCAATATTCGGAAGCGATGCTCTAATAATCTTGCCCAAAATATTCTTGACATGCCTATCATAATAATGCCAAAACGTAGTACAGCGGTTTCGAATCGAGATAGTGGGAAATGCGCGCTACCAGTTTCTTCTGCCACAATAGTAGTCAAAACCCCTCTGTTATGGACGCACTTAAGAATCTCACTGGTAACGAATTCCAACCGAAGTTATGCCATTGTCATGTGTACAGCAATTCAGGTAATCTGGCTTCCAAAACGTTTCCTGGGTTTTCGAATAATGGAATTATCTTTCAAGTTGGGATTGTGTTATACATTTCATGAAGGGTATAGAACATATGATCTATTCTCTTGCAATATTTGAACAATGAACTGACCAATTGATTCGTATCAGCATGTACAGGCAGAGCATCTACATCAAGTATGGGTAGATTGACAAAATTCGTTCACAAAATAGCAGTTGATATTGATGATAAATTGAGACTAAGAACGAAAATGACATACTATGAGAATAACGTTTTGGGAAGATGAGACCAATCTGTTCTGTTGCTGAGGCTGTGATCACTAAACTTCACGACAACCCTCAGCGTTTCTGTTAGACTGGAGGTTGTTGCACGATGATAAAACTATACAGCCT